>LPNX011185914.1:42998-135059 GCA_001517045.1 Pseudotsuga menziesii
TCTCTTATGCAATCTTTAAACTAATTTTTTTTTTAAATATGCAATTTTTATATTTTATGATCTTTTTAAAGTGTGAAAAATTCTCTCATTCTCCACTTTTTATTTTTAGCTTAATATAGATTTTAAAAAATAAATTTAAACATAAAATATTAATAAACATAATTATAGTTTAATTTTTTTTTTAAATTTTTTTGAATCTCTTTTCCTTTAAAAACAGTGTGAGTTTTTTATTATGTATTATTATTTATAGAATAACATAAGTTGTTTTATTAATATTTGTAATTACGATTTAATTGTTTTTTATTTATAATTTAGTTTGAAATTTAAATTTGATTTTTTCATAATAAGAAATTGTATTAATTGTATTGTTGAATTTGAAAATTTAAAAAATGGTTGATATATTAATAAATATTAAATATTGATGTCAAAACAATACAAATAATTCAACAAACTTACATCGATTTATTTATATATTTTTTTCAAAAATAAATATTTTTAACTTATTTAGGTTCACTTACTTTATAATATTCTTAAGTTTGCAATTTCATATTTTTTAAGAATTTTAGATATTAGCATTTAATATATGTTGATATGAATATAAAACATTTTATATTGATATAATAAATTTTACTTATCTATATAATAGTTTACTTAGATTTTATTTTTATCTTTAAATTAATTTCGAATAATTTATTTATTTATTTTTTATAAATTAAAAGGTAGGACTAAGTTGCATGCAACTCTTGTTTAATCAGTATTCCCCTAGAACCTAAAAAGGGGGATTATGACCCATTAACAAAGGTGGTTGATACATAATTTTGGGGGTAGGGTAAGAACAAATTAGATAAGTAGGAAGAATACATGGAGTGTAAGGAGTTTTTGGGAGGGGATTATTTAAAATGATTTATTGTTAGGTTTATAGTTCAAATATTTATAATTAAATAGAAATGTTAATTTGAGACATAAGGACCCAGTTAGTTAAACCAAGTCCTTTCACATGGTATCAAAACCATGGTTCCATCTATGTATCCATAGGGCCCAAAGGAAAATAGAACATATATTTAAATATAAAATTTAAACAAAATGTACTTTACTACATATGTTCAACGATCATTATATGCAAATGATATCAAAGCAACTAAACATTTACTTTCTTCAATGAAAGAAAATTGTTTCCACCTATTCAAGTCTATCATAGATAGTTTTCCATTTTCCTTAAATAATAACAAAAAGTGCATCTTTGATTTTCTTTCTTTTTTTCTTTCTTTCTTTGTTAGACAATACCCAAGGAATCTTCCTATTGGGCCCTGGTTCCCTTGAAATTTAATAGTGATGTCTTGAAATGTCAAAAATATATTTTAGAATATACGAACTTATAAAAATATAAATATTAAGCATATTTGTGGAACACACTAAGATACTGGGAGGGGGATGAATCAATATCTCTTTCAAATTTGAACTTAATCAGTTCAAATTATGTTTATCTTATTCTTTGTTCACATATACTCAATGCAACATCACAAGAAGAATTCAAAACATATGAACACCAAAGATTTTCAATGAAAACCCAAATAGAGAAAAACCACATAATTTTTTTCTTATAGATATAAATTTACATTCAAAGTTTACGAGAAATAGCTCAAAAGATGCTCCAACACCTTCTCCTTTTCTAGCTCCAACTAGAAGGAGGCTCCAACCCCCTAAGGTTTCTATCATCTCCAACTGACTAGGATGTTTCAACACCCTAATTTAATTTTTTGTATGTTCAAATCACGATGAATACCTCTTCACTATCTAGGAGCCACTTTCTTTTATACTTCCTTCATCAAATTGTCATCTAACTCTATCTCTTCTACTGTAACCTCTCTACTCTGTGTAACCTCTGCATCGAGTGTCTTTTACATTCAATCTCAAATTTTCCCTAAGCAATCTACAAATTATTAATTAACTTTATGAACTCAAACCAACAACTGATTTCAATATTCTTATCAGATCTTAATATGTCTCATAGACAGAGTTAAGATGTGGCCAAGACCTTGTACAACTACTTCAAAAAAAACTTCCAAAACTTCCAACATGAAGTACTCTCAAGATTAACACTTACATAATTAACATTTACAGATCCAAAGAAATATTAGTCAAATATTGATCAACATACTTTGGATGCACTTAGAGAATAAATTTTTCAACAACCTGAATACCTTCTTCTTATTTTCAGCTAGAGCAAATACGCTTAACGTCCTTACTTCACCCTCATTCCACTAATGCATTTGCTCTTATTCTTGGGTCTGCTCTTTTTCTCTGCAAGACAATATCTTTGTTCTCTTATCTTCACCCAAGTCATCAACTCCTGATCTCGGTTTTGTGCTCCTCCATTTTTTTCAAATCAATGATTGATTGGTTTCTGAATGATTATCTTTGATCCAATCTCCGTACAACTCACACTTCAAAGAACGATAGCGCACACTTATTTATATGCCACTTGACAGTGTCGACTTCATGTAATATACTTCACAGAATAATTTGGTTGGGCTCACTCATGTGATACACTTCAAAACACGCTTTTACTGGGTTGACTTGTGCTTCATTGATTCAAGGGTTTCGTGATCGTGAATGTCAAACCATCGTGTAGATATATTAAGAGTTTTAATATCATTCTTCGTATTTGTCTCCATCTTTATCATATTATATTTGCTTTCAATGTTTCATATTAGTGGCAACTCAGTGGCACCTCCTTCAAACTCTATGTCATGATCATATTTGCTTTCAATGTTTTCATAGTAGCCTTGTTCATGCTTGTTCCACTTTAATATTTGAATTCTTATGACATCAACTTACTTCATATTTGATTGTTTCTAATGAGGCAATAGAGTATACTAATAATTGTGAGAGCATAAGGTATGAAAGGGTATTCAAGACTCTGTTCCATATTGTCAAGGGACATGAGATTTCTTCATTGGATAAGTATGAAGCTAGATATAAACATTCCTTCTTATTACTTTTTGACATCAATCTTATTACTTTTGACATTAATTATCCCTTGGCATCAATGGTAACATACTTTTTCAACAATCTCTCTATTTGGAATTGATGTCAACACCAAGTAAAATGAGCTCCCCCTAAGTGTGATCTCCTCCTTTAATGCTGATCAAATTTGAAGTTGAGATTCTTTATCTTTGACTCTACTCTGCCTTGACCTTTCCTGTTTTGCAACCCTGGAATTTCAACTCCTACCCTTATTTTATTACTACCCATTTCTCCACCTTTGATTTAAATGGAAAGGGGGTGTTTCTTTTACTAACATTTAGTTATTTCCTTGCATGGGAATAACTCCAAGTTTCTGCCTCAAGTATTCAAATGCCTCTCTAGGTAGAAGTTTAGTAAAAATAGTAGCTATCTGCTCCTTTGTGTTTACATATTCCAACTTTACCTTTTTGTCAGACACTTTCCCTCTCAAGAAATGATACTTAATCGGTATGTGTTTGGTATTTGAATGCATAATTGGGTTTTTTATATGTCGATGGTACTTGTGATGTCACAATACATGGGAATTGGGTGATCATATTCAACTTTGATAACTTTTAAAGTTTGTCTCATCCACAAAATTTTAGTACAACATTCAGTTATTGCTATGTACTCTGCGTCAACTATATATAATGAAATAGATGATGTTTTCCTGCTTGACCATGTAACCAAGCAACCTCCCAAGAAGAATGCAAAATGACACATAGTCCAAAAGTTGTTGTCCTATGAGTTTGAGCACATCTAAGTTGAAACAAGACTCAAATTTTTTAGATACCATAGTCCAAACTCAGATGTGCCCTTGAGATATCTAAAAATTCTCTTGACTTCCAGTACATGGGTTTCTTTTGAATTGGACTGAAAGCTAGCCACCATTCCAAATTCATGCATAATATTAGGTCTTGATTCCATTAAGTATAACAACTTACCAATCATCAATATGTATTGTGTATTTTCTACTAAAGGGAATTCATTGTCCTTCTTGAGCTTTCACTTGGTTGTCATAGGTCTACTAATAGGAGCACACTTTGTCATCCTGAATGTTTTGAGCATTTCCTTCAAGTACTTGGACTGAGATAAAAATTCCTTCTAGTGATTGGGAATTTTGGAGTGAAGAAAAAATGATAATTCTCCAACCATTGACATTTCAAATTATTTTTCCATATTATCAACAAACTTGTGGCTTAGTTCATCATCATTGCAACAAAAAATGATGTCATCAATATACACCGCTATACTTAACAACCCATGTTTTTCAACCTTGAAGTAAATAGTACTATTTTCATTACCTCTTTTGAATCCTTGTTGAATTAGGTACTTGTCTAGATGTGCATTCAAAGCCCTAGGAGTTTGTTTGAGGCCATAAGGGGCGTTCTTCAACCTCCAAACATGGCAATCTTTTCCAAGTAGCTCAACAAATTCTGGGTGTTCAGTATAGACTTCCTCATTTAACTCACCATTCAAAAATGTGGAATTAATATCCATTTGGTGGACTTTAAAGTTCTTGAAACATGAGTATTTTAAAAATATTTTGATAGCTTCCATTCATACAATAGGGGAAAAAATTTCATCAATAACTACTTCAACTTGGTAACCTTTGCATACTAACCTAGCCTTGTTTCATACTATTTTACCATCTTCATTTAGTTTGTTATTGAATACCCACTTAGTTCCAATTACATTCTTGTCTTTAGGTCTTGAAACTAACTCCCAAGTTCCACTTTTGTCAATCTAACCAAGTCCTTCACTCATTACTTTGTTCCAATTTTCATTTTTAAGGATTGAGAGAAATATTTGGATTCTATTGTTGACAGTAAAGCCATGATTGTTCTACTTGAGATGTCCTTATCTCTTCTTCAGGTTTGGATTCCATATTCAATATCTCTAATGATAAGATCTTCAAGGTGATCTCTTTGAATTGCTTTGGATGGTGTCTACTGAGTTATTTGATTTCGATACAATGATTTTGGTGTTTTGGTTTATGCTAGTCCTCCCGGCCTCTTGCTCCTCTTTAGCTTCTTTGATTTAATATCATTTGTTTCCTTTTCATCTTGATTTTTTGTCTTTTGAGGTAGTTATTCATCTACCCTAACATCTATACATTCCCAAATTATTCTTAGCCTCTTGTTATAGCAATTATAATCCTTTTTGTTGGTGGAATATCCAAAGAATATACCTTCATTTGTTCTTATATCAATTTTTTCCTGATTATCATCATTGATTTTTATGTAACACTTACTTCCAAAAAATATAAAGTATTCCACTGACTTTGGCCTTCCTTTCCATAAATCATAGGGGAATCATCACTATTTACTCTTAGTTGAAATCTATTTATTATGTATAATATTGCTGCTACAACTTATCTTCAAAACGTTTTGGCTATGTTAGGTTCAAGTAGCATGGTCCTTGTTATCTCTTGGACATTCCTATTCTTTATCTCGGTTATTCCATTATGTTGATGACTTCTTGCCACACAATATTGTCCTTGGATACCATGCTATTAACAAAATTGGTTGAAGTCATTTGAGGTAAATTCCCCTCCATTGTCAAATATTAGACATTTGATTTTATGCCCACTTTCATTTTCAACTAGCGCTTTGAAAGTTTTGAATTTATCGAAAGCTTCATATTTTTCTTTAAGAAAAGTCATCCATATTATTATAGTATAATCATCAATGAACAACATAAAAGACCTTTCACCTTGGAGAGTTTGAACTTTAGATGGTCCACATAAATCAATATGTACCCACTCTAACAGTTTTGAAGTAGAATGGTTCTCCTTCCACTTGGAGCTGACCCTTGTTTGCTTCCCATGTTGGCATGAATCACGTATTTTGTTTGCAGGCTTCGATAGCTTGGGAATTTCTCTAAACTCCTATGTTCTGCTGATCTTTACCAAGTTATCAAAGTTAAAATGTCCTATCTTTTTATGCCAAAGCCAATTATCAACAATCTGACCAACATAACACTTTTCTCCTTGGATTTCCTCTCAAATGTATACATTACCTCGTGTTCGGGTTCCTATTCCACTTACTTCTTCTGACCCATTTCGTCTAATTTCACAACTATTGGCATAGAATGTGATATTGTAGTTATTATCACACATTTTACCCACCTAATAAATTGTGTTTCAAACCTTCAACGTATAACACATTTTTTCTTTGTCTCTACCTTTTAAGGCCATTATTCCCTTTCCCATAAATTTTGTAGTTATGTCATCTAAAATGGACACATATCCACCCTTTTCATGTTTTAAGGTGATAAACCTTATTTTTTCATCAATCACATGTTTAGTACAACCACTATCAATATTGTTATTGGAAATTCTTAGCCATTGCTGACAGAGGTTGTTTCCCTAGATTGAAATGCTCAAAACTAGAACAAAACAACTATATAATAAAGAAACTTCCCCTAGGATTGAATAAACTACTTGAATTAACTACTCTCCTCGCCTTCCACTGGATGGAAAGGTATGAACCTTAAAGTGCTTTATCTATGCGAATAACCTACAAGAGACACAACAAAACACAAACCAAGTGAGAGTAACAAGATGGTTTATAATCCTATGTAAAAGACCAAGGAGTTAAACAATAAAAACAACATGATAATCAGACATACAAATTTTTATGGGAAAGAAACTATATTTTCATTAAAATATAAAGAAGGAGAGTATACAACCAATTCCTTGGTGTTGAGATCTCTTCTCAATGGAGCCTTGCCTCAAATCCTTCAAATTTCCTACTAATCACTCAAGAGTCTAACTAAATTTGGCCAGAATTTGGATGCCATAACACATTATTCCTCCTCCTTCCCATGAGGGGTGAGCTAGTATATAAAGGATTGAGAGGATAGGGTAAGTTGAGGATTCTATGGGATAGGTGGATGGATGATCCTAGGATGGGGGATCTCGAGCTCCAATTGTCTTGAATCATAGGGATGAGGCTCCATGAAGGAAATCTTAGAGAAGCCTCTTGAACCTTCCCTTTTTTCCTTCATAAAGAGAGCACCACGCCTTGTATAAGGGATAAAGGCGGTGCTAAGGGAGCACCGCTAGTTGTAAGTGAGTAGCAGGTGGTGGCACCGCTCTTTGCACATGGAGGAAAGCGTTGCTCAGATGTGGTGCAAGCAGGATTGACCACAGCCAACCCAACCAACACCTCCAGGATCTGGTGGCTCCTACACTTAGCAGGACTGCCAAATTTATCCCTCGACCAAATTCTGTGCTAAAAATCACCTTCCTCTGCACTCTGCTGCATTTTTCCCATTCATCTCTAAACTACTGAACATTTTATTTAACTTTTCCTAACCCAATCTTCGTTTTTACTTTCAAAACTGCTTCAAAGACTTCCCTAGATATTTCTTTGGGTATTTGACTAGACATTGTTCTTGATATTGCTTCCTGCTGAAAATAACTCGTCATTTTCATCTTGCAATCGCCTTCTTCCTTCACTCACGAGGGTATAAATATCCTCTCTCCATTATTTACTACTGCATATCTTCCAAGATATATTCAAAACATCAAATGGTCTTCTCCACTACTCTACAATAGATTTACTGTTGTCATTCTCAAATCCCTCGGATCTGATTTTGCTTGTCTCCGCTTTATCAAATTGCTTGAGATATTTTCTTTGCTCTAACTCTGTACTTTGATCTAATTTCTGCTACAACTCTTGAGATTGTTGTAGATGTTGTTTTGGATATTTCTCCAAATTATTTCCTAGATATTGCTCCAAATGATCTCCCGGATATTTCTACCACCCATGCTTCCTTTATGCTCTTGTAAGCATCTTCCTCTACAATATCCCTCTTCTGCTCCTTGTCTGCAATTTAACTTTCAAAAAGTAATTTATCTTTCAGTTTTCTGATTGGAACAACATAGCCACTCACACTACTCTGCATATTAGTTAACATAACATAATTTAGACAACTAATATCTTCTTTTGTCTCAGCTAAAACTTGATACATTTCCATCTCATTGACTGCAATTATTTTCAGCAAACTCTTCAGCAATTCACCTTCTACCTGACTCATCTCAAACATATCATTAGTATGTTGATCATTAACTTCAACAGAACTCTCTTCCTCTTGTTCCAATACTTACAGCCAGTACTCCAAACATTTATTCTCTACTTGATTCCCTTCAAGTATTTCATCAGTATGCTGCATTTCTGTGTCAGCAAAACTCTTCTCTGCCTCTGTCTTGACAATCGTCAGTTTTCACCCTTCAATCCTTTGACCATTTATATCAGTCAATTCAGTCTTCCTCAATCCTAAGACTGTTTCATCTTCAATCTGAGATACAGTAGCCTCATCTTCATCCTTATGATTTCCTTCTTTCTGGTCACTAACCAAAGTTTTTTGTGACACTACCTCATCCCTCTTTGTCATAATAGAATTATGAGTCTTTGTTCTTGTGGTAGTCCCAAAGGTCTGTCCATCATCCTTACATTCAAATATATTTTCAAAAAGTAAATTGTTTTCCAATGCCCCGATTGCAGTAATATATTCACTCACACTTCTCTGTATACTAGCAAACATACCATAGTTTAGTAAACTAGTATTTGCTTCTGTCTCAACCAAAAATTGAAACATTCTTCTATCAATACCCGCAATCCCTTTCTCATACTCAGATGTTTTCAGCAAATATTTCAACAATTCATTTTCTACTTGATCTTTCTCAAATACACCATCACTATGCTGCTCATCAATCCCTACATATCTTTCTTCCTCTTTCTTGACAACATTCAATAACTCTCCTTCAACTCCTTGACTAATTCTGGTAGTCAGTTCAGCCTCCTTCAATTCTAAGACTGATTTTTCTTTAGCATCAGACATATCTGCCTCGCCTCCATCCTCAATGCTATCTTCTTCTTTGTTACAAGTCCAATTTCTCTGCAACACTTCTGTTTCATTCTTAGGATTCTGATTTCCCATCTCTGTGACAACTCTATAGGTCTATCTCACAGTCTTCTCTTAGCCATTCAAACAAGCGAACTGATCCCTGTCCTTAACAACAAGGTTCTTTCATACAAGACATGATTGTCTCATATTCCTCAATAATATTGTTTCCTTCATTAATTAAGGAATTTGTAGACTCCTTCTGCTGGAATAACTCATCTTCTCCTTTGTCATCGCTTGACAACAATTCCATCTGCCCATCTAGACTGACTAAATCTTTCACACTTTCATCTTTTCCTATGCATCCCTCAAGCTACTTCATCTCTTCATCAAAACTATTAAAACATAGCTTGTTTACCTGATGTTTCCATTCACAATTAGACTCAGATTTCTCTAACAGGTTCTCCAACAATAACATCTCCTTGTCAACCTCTTCAAGCACTGTATCTTCATGCAATACACATTCCTCATCCTTATGCCTTGTCTGGAAACTTTCAACTTCACTTAAGACAATTCCAAGAGATGGATTGTCTTATACAATACCCACAAACACATTCAAATTGTTAGCATCAAACTCATAAGACCCAATAGTCTTATTTGATGACTCAGTAACCAAATCTTTCTCTGGTTGTTCCAAGTCTACTACAAGACTCAGAAAATCCTTAATAACCTTCTCTTCAGCTTCCCCAAGCATAACATCTGAATCCTCAATCCTCAATAACCTCCTATGAACCTTTTGAGCACTCCTTACTCCATAGCTTCTATATCACTTACTCACTAACTCGGACAATTCTACCCACAATCACAAGTGTGGAATCGCCCAACAACTTCTACCCAATCATACCTAGAAGTTGCTTTTATTTTCCAACACGCATGAAATCTTTTCTTGCTCTGATACCAAAATTGGTGCAGGCGGGATCGACCGCATCCAACCCAACCAATACCTCCAGGATCTGGTGGCTCCTACACTTAGCAGGTCTACCAAAGTTATCCCTCGACCAAATTCTGCGCTAAAAATCACTTTCCCGCACTTCTGTCTCCGCACAGGGCTTTCTGCATGCAGGTTGTGGAATGTTAGATTTTTAACATTAAGCTAGCATATCATTAGGATATTTAACTGAGAGAACAACAAGCACAGTAATCAAACACAAGAGGCAATGAACACAGTGTTTTTCCTCGGGGAAACCATAAATGGAGAAAACCCTGCAACTTCCTCAGAGATAGAATCAACACCAAAAGTGAAACCCAAAAATAGTAAGATGATCTCCCGACAACAGTAACCTATTTCTTCCTTGTCCCAGTGTATTTCTCTTCCTCAGCTAAGTGCTACAACTGAGTGTGAGTGAGTGGGTGATAAATAGAGAGGCTAGCTCTCTATTTATACTAATTCCCAACTTGACTAAACCCAACTAGGGCCGACTTCACTAGGTGATTCTAATAACCCTAGTTCCCTAGAACTACGGGGACTTTAACCCTTAGACAATAGGAGGGTTACCCACCTTGACTTGACATGACTTGTTTACATTATAGAAACTCCCTATAGGAACCTCGGGGCATGACATGACTCAAGTGCATTACAAATACATCCCAGAATAAACATCAGGTTACAATACATAAGAAATACAAGTGAATACATTCCGAAGTTACAATTACATCAACACTCCCTCTTAACTAGGAAGGTATTCTCTTGACACAATTTATCAGCACAAGTCTTATTCTCTGTATCAACTGGATCATCATCGAGTCCTTGTCATCTTCATCTTCAAGGAATCTTCATATGGATCTGGATCATCACTCGATCTGGATCATCATCACTGGATTTGGATCATCCCTTAATCTAGATCATCTCTGGGGCATAATCATTGGATCTAGATCATCTCTGCTGGATCATCATCATTGGATCTTCATGGGTGCTATCTCGTGATTTTTCTCGTCACAGGAATTTCTACAGATTCGGCCCTTTTTCATGCTGGTTGGAGACCTAGCCTCCATGTAGGTCTTTTTCTAGCACTTATATCTGAACCTAAGTCAGAATGGCCCGCCCAGCACTTATATCTGATCATGTAGGAACCAATCCTATAATCATATCAGAAAGGAATACCCAACACTCACATCTGACCATGTGGGAACACCTCCCACAACTGTTTCAGAAAGGCCCAACACTCACATCCGTCAACCAATGTCGGAAAGGCTAGCACTTACACTCGGCCATGCGAGGAACCAATCCTCCATGCTGAAAGGCTCTGCACTTACATCTGACAACCAATGTCAGAAGGGCTCAACACTTATATTCAACCATAAAAGGAACCAATCCTTCATGCTGAAAGGGCTTTGCACTTACATCTGACAACCAATGTCAGAAGGGCTTGTACTCACATCTGATCATGTAGGAACCAATCCTACAGTCATATCAGAATGGGCCCCACTCCCAAACTGAGCTACCTGGTAACTGACCAAGTGCCTCCATTCCAAGAATGGCATTCAGTGCTTACTTCTGATCATGTAGGAACCAATCCTACAGCCACATCAGAAAGGCTCAGCACTCACATTTGACATGGAAGGAACCAATCCTCTCACCATGACAGAATGGACCAGCCCTTACATCTGACCATGGAAAGAACCAATCCTCTCACCATGTCAGAATGGCTCTGGGTCTCATCATTTCCCCTTGGAGGAAACCTCGATCTGGACAACACCAAGCTTCTCCTTGAAGTACTCGAACTTCACCCTAGCCAATGGCTTTGTCAACACATCAGTTATCTGTTCCTCCATTGCAACATATTGGAGCTTCACTGCTCCCCTCTGCACCATATCCCTGATATAGTGATACTTGATCTCGATATGCTTCGACTTGTCATGGAACACTAGATTCTCTGACAACTTCATGCAACTCTGGTTGTCATAATGTATACAAGTAGCATCCATCTGGAGATCAAATAAATCAGACATTAGATTCTGTAGCCATACTGCCTCACAACTAGTTGAACAAGTTGCAACATACTCTGCTTCAGCTATACTCAGTGCCACATAGGATTGCTTCCTGCTAAACCAAGAGATCACACCTGATCCCATACTGAAGCAACACCCTGAAGTGCTCTTCCTCTCGATGGAACTGGCTGCCTAATCTGAATCAACATAACCCTCTAGGTTAATCTTTTGATTCACCTCATACTTGAGCCCATAATCAATTATACCCCTCAGGTACCTCAGAATATGCTTTGCAGCAATTAAATGAACATGTCTCAGATTTGTTAGCTAGAACTGGCTCAAGTTGTTCACAGCAAAGCAAATGTCTGGTCTCATGTTCGTTAGGTACATCAAGGACCCAATCAGCTGACGATACATCGTAGCATCAACCGTCTTTGATGAACCATCACTCAATAGCTTCAGGTTCGATGCCATAGGTGTGGTCATGGCCTTGCAGTCCATCATCCCAAACCTCTTTAGGATCTCTACTGCATACTTCCCTGGTCTAAGGGAGATTCCATCCGCATTTTTCCACACCTCCATACCTAGAAAATAATGCATCATACCCAAGTCCTTCATTTCAAACTCGGCAACAAGCTTTCTCTTTGTATCAGTAATCAACCCATCCATACCTGTTACAAACAAATCATCTACATACAGTAGGAGCATCACTGGGTTGCCATCTTCAACCTTGTAGTAAAGGTTGGAATCTGCTCTACTTTTGGTAAAGCCCAAACTGGATTGAAAGATGTCAATTCTATCATACCATGTCCTGGGTGCATGTTTCAAACCATACAGGGCTTTCTTCAATCTACACACATGAGACTCCCTGTGATGTGTCTCAAAACCGAGTGGTTGCTCTACATACACTTCCTCTTCCACTACACCATTCAAGAAAGCAGTCTTGACATCCATTTGGTGTATCTTCCATTTCATCACTACAACCAAAGCAAGTACTGATCTGATGGAAGTGTATCTAAATACAGGTGCAAAGGTTTCTTCACAGTCTATTCCTTCTTTCTGTGAGAAACCACGAGCCACGAATATTGCCTTATATTTCTCTATGCTACCATCTGCAGCATGGTTGATCTTGTAGATCCATTTGGAAGTTACAACTGACTTCCCTTCTGGTGTTGGGACAACATCCCAAACATCATTCTTCATGATAGATTAATACTCTTCGATCATAGCATCCTTCCAATCTTTCCGTTCTGCCGCTTCTTCATAATTGGAAGGTTCTTTATTGATAAAGTCACATAGTAAAGCTACATATCTGGAGTAGGATCTGGTTCTTTTTCTTTCTCTATGATTCTCTTCTAGAGCCCCATATCTTTCCGCACCTTGGATAATTTCTTGTACCCAAGCAGGTTTCCTCTTGTGAGGATTCTTCTCCTGAGGTGGATCTATAGGTCTTTGTGGTTCTTCAAATTCTCGATCTCCTTCTTGAATTTCTTCATTCATGGTTGTATCATGAATTCTGGGTGCTTCTACTTCTTCAGGATCTTCAGTAGGTCTCTTTCTAGATTTGTTGT
Organism: Pseudotsuga menziesii; assembly: GCA_001517045.1. Classification (NCBI taxonomy): domain Eukaryota; kingdom Viridiplantae; phylum Streptophyta; class Pinopsida; order Pinales; family Pinaceae; genus Pseudotsuga; species Pseudotsuga menziesii. The sequence continues at coordinate 56,417 of LPNX011185914.1, forward strand.
AAGCTATGTCTTCGTCAAATGTTACATCCTTGTTGATGTCAATCTTCTTGAAATCCTGGGAAATATATTCTGTAAGCCTTCGAGCTTTCAGAGTATCCCACAAATATACCCTTCTTTCCTAAAGGATCTAGTTTTGTTCTCTTCTCTTTTGGAATGTGTATGTACACTGGACAGTCGAATATTCTAAGATGGATGACTTCTGGTTTCTTGCTGTAAAAAACTTCTTCAGGTTTCTTATTCTCAAGTACTCTGTGTGGAGTTCGGTTCTATACATACACCGTTGTTCTAGCAGCTTCTGCCCATAGATGCATGGGAAGATCTTGATCATGAAGCATTGCTCTTGCAGCTTCCATGAAAGTTCTATTCTTCCTTTCTGCAACCCCATTCTATTGTGGATTATATGGAGTGGATAACTCCCTCTTAATCCTTGATTCTTTGCATAAGTATTTGAATTCATTTGATGTGAATTCTTCGGCATTATCTGATCGAAAGGTCTTGATCTTCTTTTCTATGTGGTTCTCGATCAAGGCTTTGAATTCCTTGAACTTGCTGAAAACTTCATCTTTGTTCTTCATGAAGTAAATCCATGTCTTCCTAAAAAAGTCATCAATGAAAGAAACATAGTATACATACCCACTTAGTGAACTTGATGACATTGGTACGCATACATCAGAGTGGATGATTTCCAAGATTCGTTTTGCCCTGCTCTCGCTACTTGGAAATGTCTTCTTTGTATTCGTTCCTTTTGCACATCCTTTGCAGAACCCTTCATGTTTTGCTTGAATTTCTGGAAGACCTTCAACAGCTTTTCTTGCAAGTGGTAGTTCTCTGTAATGCACATGTGCAAGCCTTATGTGCCAAAGTTCATTTGTCTCTACTGTGTCATGGACCAAAGCTTGTTCTGGATGGCCCTTCAATTTGTAGAATCCTCCTTCTTGTTCTCCAATCACTATTACATCGTCAATAGTCTTTCCTCTTGACCACATGGGGACTTGGCCATCTACAAATGCAACCCTCATGCCTTTTGCATCCAGTGCTGATATGGATAGAAGATTCTTCTTTAGTCCTGGTACAGACAAGACATCCTTCATTTTCATAGACTTTCCGGAGTCTAGCTTGTAGGAGGATTCACCACTACCTTTTATGGGATATTGGTAGTCATCCCCAAGTTTCACCTTATGGGATGAATTATGTTTGGATAGTTCCTCAAAGTATTCCTTGAAACCTGTCATGTGTTTGGAAGCCTCACTGTCAATAAGCCAATATTTGCTTCCATGAGTGACAGTTCCCGTGAGAGTGGAGATCAGAACATATTCATCTTCACTTAAAGAGTCTTCACTTTCTTGTTTTACTCTCTTCCTGGGAGGATCATCATCCTCAACAGTGTGAGAATGATGTCTTCTTTTGGAGTTCTTCTTCTTCTTGGATCCATTCTTATTCATGGGACAATTTCTAGAAAAGTGTCATATTTCATCGCATGTATAACATCTAAGTTTGGATGGATCCCTTCTTACAGGATTGTTTTTCTGATGAGAATGCTTACCTTGGTGATGATGATTTTCCCTTCTTCCTTTCCTAGAGTGTACTGTGAGAGATTGATCTACACTTCCCATATTTTCTTCTCAAGTTTCTATCTGAGCTTCTTCTTATGAACATTCTTCCCACAGTCTACTGAACTTGACTAACTTCTTTCTAGCACAGATTCCTTGGATGAAAAAATACCACGACCTAGGGAGGCCATTCAAGGTTGTCATCACAATTTCTGCATTCTCTACTTCTTCATCTAGTACTTCCAGTTTTTCTTTGATATGGGAGACCCTTGTGAAGTATGACTAGATGGTCTCCTCATTCTGGATCTTTACATTCTTCAACTGGTTCCTTAGAGTCATCTTCTGATTGATGTTCTTCACTTCAAACAGTTTGGTTAGGGCATCAAACATGGCTTTAGGTGTCTTGAGGGAGGACACCTGTGGTATGAGGTGATCCTTGATAGAATCAGCAATGATCCTCTTTGCCATAACCAACTTCTTCTTATGTAAGGCCTTGGCCTCATATCCCTTTGGAACTGGAACCTCCTCACTGATATAGGAGTCCAACTCATTTTCTTCCAGGACCAGGGAGATCCTAGACTTCCAGGCTCGGAAGTTATCAGCTCCCTCAAGATTTTCATCAATCTTGGTATGATGAGACATCTTAACTGAGAACCTCAAATGGAAATACAAAATATTTAGATCTTACCAGGTCAAGATGTCGGATCAAGATTTGGAGCTTAAATCCTGCAGTGCTGGTTCAGGAGCAGATTAGGGTTTTTCTTTTCCGGAGTTCTATCCAACCAAATGCTTTGAATTTGATCCCTAACTTCGATTTTGGGGAGGAGATCAATCCAGGCCTGTGCTCACTGAAAAATTCCACTTCTGTGAAAAGACCTAATTTCTGGCAGCATTGTCGGGTCCAAAACTAAAAAACCTCTAAATTGGATTCTGCTTCAACAGAAAGATGCGACCTAAGGAGGAGAGTTATTCCAACCTTATTTTGCTAAAATATGTGGAGAGAGATCCACAAAGTAGGAATCCCTAGTTCCCACAGTTGCACAGTGTCTTCTTCTCAGGTTAGCTCTGATACCATGTTTGATTTTTAACATTAAGCTAGCATATCATTAGGATATTTAACTGAGAGAACAACAAGCACATCAGTCAAACACAAGAGACAATGAACACAATTTTTTTCCTCAGGGAAACCATAAATGGAGAAAACCCCGCAACTTCCTCAGAGATAGAATCAACACCAAAAGTGAAACCCAAAAATAGTAAGATGATCTCCTGACAGCAGTAACCTCTTTCTTCCTTGCCCCAGTGTCTTTCTCTTCCTCAGCTATGCACTACAACTAAGTGTGAGTGAGTGTGTGATAAATAGAGAGGCTAGCTCTCTATTTATACTAATTCCTAACTTGACTAAACCCAGCTAGGGCCAACTTCACTAGGTGAGTCTAATAACCCTAGTGCCCTGGAACTGCGGGGACTTTAACCCTTAGACAATAGGAGGGTTACCCACCTTGACTTGAAATGACTTGTTTACATTATAGAAACTCCCGATAGGAACCTCAAGGCATGACATGACTCAAGTACATTACAAATACATCCCGGAATAAACATCGAGCTACAATACATAAGAAATACAAGTGAATACATTCCGAAGTTACAATTACATCAACACGGAATGCGGGATGTCCGATCAACGTCTCAAAGTTGCTCCCCCGCAAATGCCCTTCTGTAACAGCTTTTCCGCAAGAGGTTTTTGGGATGCAGGATGCACAACCAACTTTCTAAATTTGCGTCTCTCCAATTCTCTTCCGCAACTTTTTCCTCCACAATTATTCCAACCGTCGGATCTTTGTGGCTTGCACCCCGACCGTCGATCTAATTTTTGATGTGGATCTCACAAATATTTGTGGATTCATTATCTCCCTCACAACTTTCATTGTGGATCTCTCCTAGGCCGTCAGATCTTTGTCTGTGGACTCAATCTTCAACATTCATTCTCTACAAAAACTTGTTAAGGCGAAAATTATGCAGGTTGCTTCGATTGATCATAGAATCGATCAATCCATCCTCCAATCTTCATGATTCATTAACCTAACACTCCTATGCATTCATCTATGACCCATTTCAACTATTCAAGCAACAATCTAACACTTGAATCAACAACTTCACAAAAATACACAGATGTTCAGAAAAACGTCAAAGTCGGCTCTGTAAGAACACACAATTCAAAACAACAGATGCATATATACTAACAACACTACAAACACATAGTTAATCCTTATATTAAGAAATAGAACAAACACACATGCACATAGCTCGATCCTCTTCTTCAGTCTCTTAAAAATATTTACAAACGGAACCAGACACAAGTATGTCCATCCCTCTGCAATCTCTGAATCTAATGCTGAAGAGAAGAACCCCCTCTACTCCTCTAACCTTCCTATTTAACCTAAACTGTTACCTCCATCAAGTGGCCTTGTAACCTAAAACAAACAACTACCAAGCATGATGAAATGTCCCTGTCTAAAACAAACAGCACGCAGTCTGATCTCCACGCAGGGAGTCATGATTCTCCATCATCTCTACTGATTCTAACAAACTATGACTCACCCTTTACTAACACCTATCAGATTAGGTTTTTTGTCCTATATATAGAAATAAACTCTTTACGAGATATTTACAATGGTTTTACAATAAACCCCTGCGTGGGATAATGTCAAGACCTTAGGGTCTGACCATAAATTTAGTAGTTGGTATTGAGAGCTAATGCTCCTGCATCAAGATGGGTATCATGGGTTGCTCACAGGTAAAGCACGGTGGTGTCCAAAACCAATACATTATCCATCCTTACTCATTTTCAACTCCAATATTTGAGGAATTTAATGCAAATACCAAGATACTTATGCCGCAACATGGTGTTGACGAGAATTAGGTGTAATAGAATGCGCCCCAAAGCATGAGGCTAGAGGGAAATGATAGGAAAAGGATTTGTAAGAACAAGTTATGACTTCGATGCAAAATTCCAAACATTAGAACTCATCAACAACCAAGGTCATCCCGTAGTACATTTACACTTTAATACGTATCCATGATGACTCACAACATGGCTAGCGACCAATACAATGAAAATCCATGTGAGATATAAATAGCCACGGCTACTAAGATGCAACAAAGATCCATGCGAAGAATACTTAAATTTGGCCATAGCTATCAGACATACAATGTAGATGTTAACACTCCATTTTTAACAGTATATTTTGAGCCTGACAGAAGTTTGAAGAAGTCCCCATTCCTTTAAAACATTGTGTGAACACCATTCAGGTTGGTAGAGGCTCCTGGTCCACGATTTAGAACCGTCGAACAATGAAAAAAGAGCAACGATCGGTCATGGTTTTGGCCCAAGATGTGGGAGGACAATCAAAATCTAGCTTTCGCGAGGTCCATTAAATCAAGCAAACAAATGAAAAGCCGATATCAAAGCAAATCCCAATCAATGACCCGAAACAGTTTCGTTAAGGAAACATGCTCGATGGAAGGAGATTTTACAAATTGCGAAAAGGTTAAAGGTCAGAAACATTCAACGGTAGAGATGAGACGAAAGGAAGATCTACGGTCTTAGCCAATTTCAGAAAATGGACTTGTGCGGATATAACCGCAATTTCAAATCATGAAAGACGGTCATGACCCCGAATATCAATGGTCCTGATAAAGAAAAGAAGAGATCTACGGTTGTGGATCATTTCGCAATACAAACTAGCGAGGATGAAGACCATGATCTCACATTGCGAAAAGTAGTGGGGCCCACTCGGATCGACGGTTACATGGAGAGGTCAATCATGATCGATGATTGAGGGCTAGCCTTGGTATAAAATTGTTCATTGAAATCAGAGAAGAAAATTGGCGGCAGAAATGATGGAACGTGGACGATGGGCGTAAAATATTCCTCAAATCTGAAGGCTAAGAAGACTTCCCAAGTACAGACTTCACATTCAGTGTGGAGATGATAGCGGAGGGGACATTCATATGTGTAATCAGCCTCTTGGCAGATAGATTGATACCCCCAATCGCTGTCTTTGATAAACCTGAGGAGAAGGTCCTATCCAATAATGCTAACTTCCCTGACTCCACAGGGCTGACACATGGTTCACGTGGGAAAAAGAAGTGGGGAAACAGAAGGCGCAAGTTTTGAAATGGCGAATAAAATGTCTACGCAAAGTTAATAGAAGCCACGAACTGAGTTCGCTCAGCACCACCGTCACAGTGAGTGAAAGGGAAAGAAAGGTCAAATCCACAGTCTTTGAAACCAGCTTGGCAGCCGCACGGGAAGTGCTTAGAGTCCTATCCATTATCGGATAATATAATTGAACATCAAAAGAGAAGATCCCCACCCTGGCATCGCACGGGCTAGTGTCACGTCGATTGGTATTCAAGACTATAGCCATCCCCAAATCGTTTTAGCTTTCCCTATAAAGCTCCATCTTTTGAGATTGTACAAATAGTGAAGCTAAAGGTTGAACTCTGAGGAAGTGTTGAGTCCTTTCGCAGAAATCCATGGCTGTGTGGTTTGAGAAATTAGTATGACAAGGGGTATTGATGGTTGGAAAACATGAAATTGTGTTTCTTCTTTGTCCTGGTTATATATGTCGGGAAGTCGCTAACCACCGGGGCACAGATGTTAAATACCGAGGGAGGTCCACCCACTTCTACACAACCTGGGCCTTGGAAGTGCTGTGTGTGGGTTTTGACGTCCCAGCAGCCTCTCTCCGACGCTTCCAGTTGCAGTCACGACCTTCGAAATCCCATGCCACAGTGGTGGTAGGACCGTTGGAGCAAATGCTCGCCCTAGGACCATATAGGTCCGGAGCCTTCGGCACCGCCCCTAGAATATCCACTTGACTACTCTGTCGTGGGCGAGGAGAAGGTCAAATGTACACCCAGTTGCATGGCCTCCAAGAAAACCCTCCTCGTAGGAGGAAGAAAGCAATACAAGGATGATAAGCTTCTTAAGTCGTTTATCATCACCAAATGCATGACCAGCTTTTTCCCAACCTCCTCCTATAATAGTGTTCCCAAACGAAAGAGGGGTCGAGAAAATGATCAGGCGGCGAGACTTGAGTATTCTTGGTATCCTTTTGAGTGACATGGTCTGGAAGAATCAAGCTGGTCAAAGAAACAGAAAGGTATGTCCGAAGTGTCCTAAATGGACAATGGACCGTTGGCATGCAATATGAAGGATCGTTTTCACAAAGTGGGGAGGAAGAAAACTCGGTGCTGTCAATCCACATTTTCATGCGCTGTAGCTCCATACACTTGTTCATATTTGTAAAACGTGGCGATAGTCCCACTCTTTATATTGTTAATGCATAATTGTGACTAGAAATGGTCTATAGGTTTATTTAGGAGGATAGTTGCAGCACTAGAATAATATATATACACTCCCAAAAGAGGGAGAAAGGGTTGAGAGTTGAAAGGTTAGGGAAAACCTTCAAGGGCTGAGGCTCTTTGTTGTAAATAAGATTTGATGCCTATTTTATGAATAAAATTGCAGAGGAAGAGTTGTTTCTTAAACCATAGATTCATGTGTCATTGCTTCTTTCAATATGTATCTTCTTTACGTGAAATGTATATCCTATTTCCATTCCAGTTTGTTGATTGCTTTCATGTCTGTAACTTAGTGTATAATAGTTTGGAATTCATACTTGCTATGCTCCGCCTGTTGTTTCAGAAATTTATCAAAGTTTCTTCTAAATTTACGTGGAATTCATCTCGCTGGTGCTCCACGTGATGGGTTGTTTTCTCTTATCTTCTAAATGCCTGCTAAATATCTCCTGATTACGAGATCAACGGCTATCTTGCCTCTGTCTACAACCTCACGCCATTCTTTCCCTCTTGCAAATGTTCCCTACTCGGGTTTTCGACTCCATTGCTAATGGTCCCTTGCCTTGATAATCCCACCTACATCTCACGCCACACTAATTTGTCCCGTTTCAGGAGTTCGATCTTCTGACCATCCCTGATCAAATATCTTACACGAAGTAAAGATCTGAAGACAAGTGAGAGATCCCTCTCTGACTCTACAAGGCTGGAGGCGTAGCCTAAAGCGGTTCTGTTGTTGCACCGGCAGCGGGCCCTCCCCTCAACCTTGGGGCTCCATATCCCGGTGTTAACAAAATGGCACCGTTGCTGGGGACAAAAATGAAGATCTTCCCTGGGAAAAATGACATGGTTTTAGATCTGATTGTTGATGGTGAACAATGATCAGACATCAAGAAGGTTGAGCACTTTTCACCTGGTGACTCCACTCTTGAAGGGTTCAAACTTCAGCGACTCCACTGGTGGTACGACCCAGAAATCAAATGATCAGAAAAAGATGGGCAGGCTCCATCCAAAACGTGAACCTCTTGTAAGGCTTAAAGAATGCATGGTGGAAGGTTAAGATGCTCGAGTCTACATTTCTTCCAACAAGCTTTGTTCTATCTTGTAAGTTTGTTCTTATCCTTCCCTAAATTTATCAGAATAGTCTTCTATGGTTCAACTCATTCTAAATAGAGCGATGGATATATTCCTGTTTATCCTTCTTTACGAACCAAAAGCATTGCGTCGTCTTGCACTTCTGGTTTTGGCCTAGATTTCTCTCCAGAGACCCAAGACGTCAAATATCTCCCCTGTGAAATTCATGAAACCTCAGTTGATAGCGTAGTTATCATGCCTAACTTGGTCTCTCCCATTTCTCCAAGCCGGTACAAACCACTACAACTGCCTCCCATCCTCCATGAGTTTCCCGCGAAACATTACATATACCTCCCCAAATTTGATGGAGAATCTAAAGACTTCACTGCTGAGAAACATTTACAAGCCTTTGAACATTTCTCTGACCTTTTTGAAATAGAAAATGATGATGTCTACATGAGGGCTTTTGCCCAGTCCTTGCAAGGGGATGCTAAATAATGGTTTAGGAACTTGCAGCCTAATTCCATCAACACTTGGGAAGAGTTTTCTTGCACCTTATTGAATTTTTGGGGTAAGAGAAGGCCACTAGATCAAATACTTTCAGAATTCTATTCCCTGAAGAGACATGAGGGTAATACCTTTACATAATTTTAACAAAATATTTGCGAACTTTTATTATAACATGCCTAAAGAAGTCCAACCTCTCGAGAATTTTGCTAAGATCTATTATGCATCCACCTTTCCTCTTGACCTATCCTTGCTTCTTTTGGAAAGAAAATCAACCACTTTGCAGCACATGTTTGTTGATTGTCTAGAGGTTGAGGAAAACCTTAAGATGTCCAAAAATTTGTCAGATCAAGACAATGGTGGTGAAATAAAGGATACATTAAAATTGGTTGGGCCCTATAAGCATAATGAAAAAGTCCCTGTTCAACTAAAGTTTTCTCTTGGTATAAAGAAAGATGACTGGCCTGATATAGGAACATGTGATCCTGCAGGCCTGTTCTCTGAAGATTGTGACCTGCGCCACCCCGGATCCATACAAGGTGATTTTAAGAAGGAATTCGGTGCACCTGTGTACAATGAATATGAGGAAGAATACCAGCAGACTGTACCTGAGAAGCTGGCCATTGAACCAAGACCTGCTGATGGAGAGGACCAAGATGCTATGTGAAATCAGGAGGTTAAAGTAAAAAGGGGCGATAAGGACACTGAAGGTGATAACTTACCCTTGTGTTATGCCTCATTTGAATTAATATGGCATATGATTAAAGCCTCTAAGTAAAAGCATAAAGAAGGGGAAATAGTGCAGTCCAGAGACTTGTATGGAAGAGAGGATAATAAAAAGAGGCATCCAGGCAATCCCTCTCCAGTTACCGATACGTCGGGGGTTTGTAATAAGGTGTCAAGTCATGGAGAAGGATGCAACAACCCTCAGATAAATACATTTTTTAATGTTCTTCCTTCAGGAATATCACTCCATATAGGAGGAATATGGATACTCGGTTCCACTGGAGAAAAGGAGGACCTCCCTCTTGAAACACACCAAGCTCTTGTTGTAGACATTTTGGGAGAAAAGAGGGATGTTTCATTGAAGAAAGATTATGTGGGCCCTCTCTTACAATCGTCCAAGTATCATCCTGACAGACCACCAGGAGGAAGGAGTTTCAGACAGTTTTCCTACGAGTGGAGGACAAAATATGTTGGGGGTTGCCATGTTTTCTATGACCCCATAGCAGAGTACATGGAAGGACTAGGTAACGGTAATGACTGGTCACATCTCTGCGGTAAAGATCGGTCTATATTCTACAACATTCTTCCATTATCTATTTCATTTCCATCCATCAAGCATGAAAAATAACAACACTATTAGGCAAGTTGCTTGATTGGCTTCATTGGAAGTCCGGTTTCACTTAATTGGACTTATGAACTAAATTAGGTAGGGTAGGTAGGAACCAATAAGCTCAACAATTGTCAAGCAATTCCTTCATTACTATTTTAGTTTTCTTTCATTTTCAGTTGTAAGCACAGGTTTGCAGTCAAGAGCATGGTTTGCAAGAGTGGCATGAATTCGCTGCAATAGTAGCTCAAAGCATAATGGAGATTTCAAAGAAAGATTGAAGACAGCCCAATGGATTTGGCACTTGGTCTACGGGGGTTCTTTGCTACCTCAATGGGAGGATAGCATCCCTCATGGAGCCGGTTGTTAACACTCCATTTTTAACAGTCTATTTTGAGCCTGACAGAATTTTGAAGAAGGCCCCATTCCTTTAAAACATTGCGTGAACACCATTGAGGTTGGTAGAGGCTCCTGGTCCACGATTTAGAACCATCGAACAATGAAAAAAGAGCAACGATCGGTCGTGGTTTTGGCCCAATATGCGGGAGGACGATCAAAATCTGGATTTCATGGGGTCCGTTAAAGCAAGCAAACAAATGAAAAGCTGAGATCAAAGCAAAACCCAATCAACGGCCCAGAACAGTTTCGTTGAGCAAACATGCTCGATAGAAGGAGCTTTTCCAAATTACGAAAAGGTTAAAGGTCGGAAAAATTCGACGATAGAGATGAGACTAGAGGAAGATCTACGGTCTCAGCCAATTTCGCAAAACAGACTTGTGCGGATATAACCATGATTTCAAATCGCGAAAGACGGTCCTGGCCCCGAATATCAACGGTCCTGATAAAGAAAATAAGAGATCTACGGTTGTGGATGATTTTTCAATTCAAACTAGCGAGGATGAAGACCATGATCTCGCATTGTGAAAAGTAGTGGGGCCCACTCGGATCGATGGTTACATGGAGAGGTCGATCACGATCGATGATCGAGGGCCAGCCTTGGTCTAAAACTGTTCGTTGAAATCAGAGAAGAAATTTGGCGGCAGAAATGATGGAACGTGGACGGTGGGTGTAAAATATTCCTCAAATATGAAGGCTGAGAAGACTTCCCAAGTACAGACTTCACATCCAGTGTGGAGATGATAGTGGAGGGGATGTTCATACATGTAATCAGCCTCTTGGCGGATAGATTGATACCCCCAAGCATCGTCTTTGATAAACCTGAGGCGAAGGTGCTTTTCAATAATGCTAATGTCACTGACTCCACAGGGCCGACACGTGGTTCACGTGGGAAAATTCAGTAGGGAAACAGAAGGGGCAGGTTTTGAAATGGCGAATCAAACATCTACGCAAAGTTAAGAGAATCCATGAACTAAGTCCGCTCAGCGCCACTGTCACACTGAGTGAAGGGAAAGAAAGGTCAAATCCACAGTCCTTGAAACCAGCTTGACAGCCGCGCAGGAAGTGCTTAGAGTCCTATCCATTATCGAATAATATAATTGAACATCAGAAGAGAAGATCGCCAACCTGGTGTCGCATGGGCTAGTGTCGCATTGATTGGTATTCAAGACTATATACATCCCCAAGTCGTTTTAGCTTTCCCTATAAAGCTCGATCTTCTGAGATTGTACAAACAGTGAAGCTAAAGGTTGAACTCCGAGGAAGTGTTGAGTCCTTTCGCAGAAATCCATGGCTATGTGGTTTGAGAAATTAGTTCAACAAGGGGTATTGATGGTTAGCGAACATGAAATTGTGTTTCTTCATCGTCCTAGTTATATACGTCGGGAATTCACCAACCACCGGGGTACAGATGTTAAATACCGAGGGAGGTTCACTTGCTTCTACACAGCCCGAGCCTTGGAAGTGTTGTGTGTGGGTTTTGACATCCCAGCAGCCTCTCTTCAATGCTCCCAGTCGCAGTCAGGACCTCCGAAATCCCATCCCACGGTGGTGGCATGACTGTTGGAGCAAATGCTTGCCCTGGGACCATATAGGTCTGGAGCCTTCGGCACCGCCCCTAGAATCTCCACTTGACTACTCTGTCATGGGCGAGGAGAAGGTCAAACGTACACCCAGCTGCATGGCCTCCAAGAAAACCCTCATCGTAGGAGGAAGAAAGCAGTACAAGGATGATAAGCTTCTTAAGTCGTTTATCATCACCAAATGCATGACCACCTTTTTCCTAGCCTCCTCCTATAATAGTGTTCCCAGATGAAAGAGGGGTCAGGAAAATGATCGGGCGGTGAGACTTGAGTCTTCTTGTCAGCCTTTGAGTGACACGGTCTAGAAGAAGTAAGCTGGTCAAATAAAAAGAAAGGTATATCCGAAGTGGCCTTAATGGACAACGGACCGTCAGCATGCAACATGGAGGATCGCTTTCCTGAAGTGGGGAGGAAGAAAACTCTGTGCTGTCAATCCATGTTTTCACGCGCTCTAGCTCCATACGCTTTTTCATATTTGTAAAACGTGGCGATAGTCCCACTCTTCATATTGTTAATGCATGATTGTGATTGGAAATAGTCTGTATTTTTATTTTGGAGGATAGTCTTAGCACTAGAACAGTATATATACACTCCCAAAAGAGGGAGAAAGGGTTGAGAGTTGAAAGGTTAGGGAAAACCTTCAAGGGCTGAGGCTCTCTGTTGTAAATAATATTTGATGCCTATGTTATGAATAAAATTGCAGAGGAAGAATTGTTTCTTAAACCATAGATTCATGTGTTGTTGCTTCTTTCAATATGTATATTCTTTATGTGAAATGTATATCATGTTTCCATTCCATTTTGTTGATTGATTTCATGTCTGTAACTTAGTGTATAACAGTTTGAAATTCATACTTGCTATGCTCCGCCTATTGTTTCATACATTTATCAAAGTTTCTTCTAAAGTTACATGGAATTCATCTCGTGAATATCTTACGTGAAGTAAAGATCTGAAGACAAGCGATAGATCCCTCTCTGATTGCATAAGGCTAGAGGCGCAGCCTAAAGCGGTTTTGTTGTTGCGCCGGGAGCGGGCCCTCCCCTCAACCTTGGGGCTCTGTATCCCGGTGCTAATAGTAGACCTATGTCATACAGACACAAATCTAAGCACAACCATGAACATACAAATGTATATCCATGTTATGTCTCATATTAATACTCCATTGCAACCTGAGGAAAGCAATAAACACTTAACAAACACCCATGATATGTGTCTCGTCTTCAACAAAGTATGATTCTATCCATGCGAATAAATATCTTGAAGTCAAACATGGTAGAAACCACTTGATTACCGTTCAATGATGAAAACCATTAACAAGTGCAAGGAAGATCACCATTAATATTCATGGTTCCCAAGGCACTCGAGTGCATTCCTTCGAATGTGAATAGATGGACTAATGTCAAACACTCAGATGAATCTTTCAATCAAAGTTTAATGATGTAAACCCATTGTTGAAAGCAAGAACATATTTCATTGATGTATACTGATCTCAAGGTACTAACTTGTTTCTAAGACTAATTCCTGGAATATGTGTTGAAGTCAACAAGAATAGTCTCGTCAAAGGAGGGCCATGATGAATCTCACATCAACAACACGAAATTTGGAACAAAGTTCTAGAATTTGAGTATGACTTAACCATAGGAATGACTCAAAGGTAACTGGCATAGATGTAGTTTTGATTGCAGAGGGTAAATCTCAACACAACTTTCCTTTGAACATTGGGCGATGCAACCGAAGACTTGGAAACATTGACTTGACGAGGCAGATACCGAGACATAATGCGATGATGGATGGTGAATTATTTAAAAAGACTCAAAGGAGTAACATGACTTATGAAAGTGGATTGACTTGGATACAAGTTGAATACCCAAGTATTTCAATAAAATGCAGATAGGTGCCACATTCAAAGGTGGCTATAAAACTGCCATTATTACAAATGAAACATAGTTCCCTTCCCTTAATTTCCCCATCATTATTGATGAGTGCCTATTTTATTTTTAACAAGTTCAAAGAGGGTAAAAAATAATCATTGTATCTTATCATGAGATAATTCCATTTTCACATGTTTTCTGAACCTAAAAAAGGAGGGGTTTGTTTCCAGAAAAGGGTATTTCAGTGTTTAGTTTAACGAGTCCAAATAAAGGAAACCCGACATCATTCATGTTTAGAGAGTCTGAACGAGACTGAAGGAGACTCCGAAAGTCCTTTTTCGTAAAATTTTAGTCTCTAAGGCCCAAAAAAGTATAAAATAATACCCTGCAGAACTCTTCTAGTCAACGACTAGAGTGTGCCTTTCTCGTAAATAGTCAATCTAAACCGAAAAAGGGGTAAACTACCGTTAGAAAGATGACTTTTCAAGTCCTTTTATAAGTGTGACTATGACAATTTAACTTGGAAATATTTTCACATTTTAAGAGTCAGAAAAGAGCTTAAAGAGGACTCCATTAGGGTTTCTTTTTCGTAAATGGGTTTAATGAGTCTGAAAAAATAGTAAAAGTTGACTCGAAAACTTAGTTCTAGTGTTTAACGAGCATGACTAAATTTTCAAAATTGCACTCAGAGGCTTTTTCTTCTTGGCCTAGAATGAAAAAGACCAAAAGAAAACTCACCCATATCCAAAAATATCAATTCTCGATGACCCGCAATTCTCAAAAGGACTATTAGACCCCAAATTGATAAAAAAAACTAGGCACTAAATGACTATAATAAGGGTAAAAATAATAAATTTATTTAAGTAAAAGCCAAAATGGTAAATAAAACTATTGAATAGTCAAAAAATAGTTACCATTTTGTTTTTACCCTACTTTGGAGAGAAGATGGCCATTTTGAGAGCAATCTTGGCATGCAAATTGTGGATGCTACGATTAATCATTTGGTGATCCGTCCAGACAAGGTAAATCCTGACCTCTTCCCCTTCATTTCTACGATTTTCATTTTTTGTTTCATGCATTTTTAGGTGTTTTAGGGCCCTTTTCCAAGAGGAAAATGTGCCTCCTAGACACCGCATCTTTCTCTTTCGAGAACTGTAGTGCTTGGTGAAACTGTACATTTCCTTAAGGGAAAGTGCAGTGGCAGCGCTTAGTCCAAAAGGAGAGGGTACGGTGGCACAATTTTCCCTAGACGCTCCAAATTGAATCCAAACCAAATATTTTTAAGCGTTTGAAATGGATGTAAATGATCTTTAATCCCTCAATTTGATTGTTTGGCAGGTTAGGAAAGCAAAAATGGTCGTGTGGAAAGAATGTGAACACGAGTTAGATGGAATTCAAGGGGCGAATGATCATGGCAATGTTAGTGATCTTCGAGAATGCGAGATTCTAAAGTTATTCAAAGTTCCTAGCAAGAGGGCACAGATCAGATTACTGGAATACATACTATGGATGTGGAATCCTGAGCAACAACATTTTGAGGTAGGAACACACATACTCATGGTGGAAGTAGAAGATATCTACTTACTTACCGGGATTTCTAGGAGAGGAGAGCACATCTCTCTGACCAGTCCTCAAGGAGGGGGTGTAACTACTCAAGGCCTCATCAATCAGTATTGTTTCCCAAGTACCCAAATGAGTGGGAAAAATATCCTAATCAAGGATGTGATGGAATTTCCTTTGAGGACGGTCCTTTTCATTATGCAGATAATTTATGAGAGCCATGGAGCACATCAGGCATCTAGGGCCCACATGTTGTACACCTTAGAGGAAATGGCACCAAGTGTTTTTAATTGGGCTGAAGCCTTGTTAGGGACCTTCAAAGAATAACTTACCAAGTGCCATCGCAGTGAGTTGAAACAGTTTGGATATGGCACTATTTTATTATCATTTTTCTTAGAGAGAGTTCCACTGTTGAGGCCACAGGTGGCCTTCAATGAACTTAGAGCACAAGATCCACCCATGCTCAGGTGGGTTGAGGTTATGGACAGCCATGGTGGCAGGGTTCCCAGGGTCAAGTATGGAGCATTCTTCTTCCACTGGTTAGATGACAAGCTTTTCATGATTGAGGATCACGCCAATGCAGGAACCGATTTTCGAGGAGATCCAGACTTAGCCCTGCCTGAGGATAAGCAATGGGGAGGTCTCAATAAGTAAGACACTAAAAATGCATGTTTTATATTTTTATGATTTAAAAAAAAAATTATGGGTGGTATGGATACATGTTTCCTACTGTGCGGAGGTTCCTCACCGATTGACAGGTGATTCAGAGCTCGGTTTGTATGCTAGGAGGCCGACGAGGAGATGGTTGAGCTCGAGGAGAACCTCAATAGGTTGGAACTAGATATTTCTGACATTTTAGTGGATGACCTCCCTAGGAGGTACCAATGACACATAATCGATGTGTCAGGCCGTTTTGGTCGCTTGTTGTGCATTGTAGCAAGTGTTAGTACGTGCTATCATGAGCATCATTAGGGCTCGACATGATATGCACACTGAAATCTATTAGGTTTAGTCTTTTTGTTACCTTATAGTACTGAAAGATAGCATGCTTCAGACTAGGTCTTGAGCCCACATTTTTGTACTGAAAACATTATATATATATATATATACACTTATTTTTGCGACCTATGGACATTTTGTAATGGAATATAATTTACATGGATTTTATCTTTTACACAATTTATTTGCAATTTCTCATGTTATTTTACTTATCAATATGTCAAGAATGGGCAATATGCCAATCTAGCATGTAATTAGCAATCGAGTCGGCAATCAAATTAAATAGTCTTGGAACATGTTAATAGGTAATAGACTCAAATGACCGCTCAAGTAGGCATACCCTTCAAAAAAGATGAAGAAATAGAGGGTTTCAAATGGAATAGACATGATTCAACTGGGATTCCAAAAAGACGACCATGTGATCAATACTGCGATAGGAAGCTTTGGTCAACAACCCTATCACTGCATGAAATTCAATGGTATTGTTGGTAGTAGAACCTAAACAAAATCCCCCTAGACCAACTAAGTCTAGGCTTGGGAATCAAGTACCTAGGCTGTTGAAGCGAGATTCAGGGTATAAAGGCTAGCACCATCGAAAAAACCATATTAAAGAGTCATCTGCATACTTTAAAAGATAACATGGAATAAGTAGCATCGAACAAGACCCAAAACCATACTAAAATAATAAAACCACACTAAAATCCAAATATACACATATATACAAGGTATTAATGCAAAATGTTCTAAGCATAATATCTTTTCAGGTAGATCCCATTGCGAGGCTTCCCGAAAGGTATTCTGTCATAATCCACTAGTTCATAGTCCCCTTTCTCTAAGACTTTTCTAACGACATAGGGACCATACCACATTGACTCAAGCTTCCATTTCCCCAATTTATCATGTTTCTGATCGTATTTCAAAACAAGGTCTCCTTCGTTGAAGACACGAGGTTGAACTGATTTATTGTATTGGGCCTTGATATGTTTTTTTTACAACTTGTTGGCCAAAGCAGCACCTCGTCATGTTTCATCAAGGTTGGTAAGATAAAACAAAATTTCTTCCTCTATCAAGGTGTTGGGTAGAAGCTCGATATCTAGTTTCAGTGACAAAATTTCGAACTCAATAGGTAAAACAACTTCTAGTCCATAGACCAATTGAAAAGGCGTGAAACCGATTGTTGTTTTTACAGAAATTCTATAGGTCCACAATGTTGAAAACAAAGTTAAGTGGCAATTTTATTTATGTTCCCCAACCATCCTACGAAGCATGGTATTAAGGACTTTGTTAATGGATTCAACTTGGCTATTAGCTTGTGGATATTAGGGGGTTGAGTTTTAATGACGAAAACCCAACTTAACGCTTAACTCGGTCGCCATCTGACTGCGGAAATGAGATCTGTGATTGGTCACTATGGCCTAAGGAACCTCAAACCTAGTAATGACATGGTTAAAAAGGAAGAGGGAATAAGTCTTACCATCCTCTGCATACGTAGGCATTGGCTCGGCCCATTTTGTAAAATAATCAACATCTACATTGATGTAATTGTGCCCCCAAGCTGAGGTAGGCTTACAATTCATAAAATCCATCCCCCATTTGGTGAAAGGACTAACAGAAATGATGGGGTGTAGCAGAGCATGGTGGGTGCGATTCTTTGGATAAAAGGGCTGACAGGGTGGGAATTTTTTAACCACTTCATGGCAATCTTTAAAGATCAACAGAAAAAAATAACCAGCATGAAGGACTTTCTAGGCTGTAGTCATCCCATAAAGATGACTACCACATGCTCTAGAGTGGAAATCATTCAATATTACTTGTTCAACCTCATCATGTGTTAAACATCATCGGAGAATAGAATCAATACCATGTCGATATAAGGTATAACTGACGATTAGATAATATTTTGTGTGATGGAGAATGCGCCGATGATCATCACGAGATAGGTCAGGTTGAAATTGTTGAGTTTGGGTATATATGATCAAATATCCATACCACGGATCTGTCATGCTAATTAGGAACAAGAACTCATCAGGTAATGAGTCACTGGGCTCAGTTTTTGTGATAGCATAGGCAATATCACACATCAACTCTGCAAAAACTAAGGACTTCTTGGAAGTATTCTTAGCGAACTCAAGGTTAAATTCTTGCAGGATAAAAATCCATTGAGAATATTTCCCCCCCAGTAGCTAACATTAGAGGAAATCTGGGGTCTAAAATGGGCCTTATAAGAAAACACGCCAACAATAAATTTTGTGAGTTGGAATTCAAGAACCAATAGAATTTCAATCAAATGAGTCAACCATAATGGTTGAATTGACATATTTGTCATAAAAGAAAACTAGTTTTTTTGTTCGAATTTTTTACATATATCCTTGTGTTTTTACTCAATTTCTAAGCGGGAGAGCTCATTGGATGCGGAATTTAATTCCACATCCAACGTGTACCCACAATGCATACTTTTGACCGACCCCGCTACCCCAAAAACAAGAAATACCTGAAAAACGTGATGATAACCACTACCCCAAAAACAAGAAATACCTGAAAAACGTGATGATGACATTATCATCACATTTTTCAGGTATTACTTGTTTTTGGGGTAGCGGGGTCGGTCAAAAGTATGCAGTGTGGGTACACGTTGGATGTGGAATTAAATTTTGCATCCAACGAGCTCCCCCGCTCAGAATTTGAGTAAAAACAGAGGGAGATATGTCGAAAATATGAACAAAAAAAAGTAGTTTTTTTTCATTCTTCCCCCAAAATTAATAACTATTATTTTATTATTTTAAATATTATTTTATTATTTTAACTATTATTTTATTATTTTCTTAGGAGGCCCATTTTATACCTCAAATTTCCTCTAATGCGGGTCAGTATGTAGTACATGAATATTTGATCAGCGAGAACGGCAGTGGTGCAAAGTAGGATGTAGTGATGAAAACGTTGTACAACAATGACCGTAGCCAAAGCTATCGAGTATCGAGTTTCGGAGTCCAAAAGACTCTTACTAAGATAATAATCACATGTTCTTTTCTGTTCTAATATTCATGCACTAGAACCATACCAGCGGTAGTAGTGGAGGCAACAATATAAAGCAAAAAATATTTCGATTAATTAGGGGGGTGTAACACATGCGAATGTGTTAATGCATTTTTTAAATTATCAAAATCCCATTGAGCTTGATCATCCCAGATAAAGGGAGTGTTATTTTTCAACAAACGTTTATACCCATGCATTTTTTCTACGAATTTGTACACAAAATGGCGAAGAAATTTTTCCTTCCCTTGCAAGATTTGGAGTTCTATGATGTCAGTTGGAGGGGTGTGGGGGGGTAAGGCCATGATGGAAGAAATTTTCAAAGGATCAATCTGAATACCATCCTTGGAAACAAAAAATCAAATATGACATCCAGTCTCTACAAAAAAGTCACATTTATGTGGATTTATCTGAATATCATAGTGACGACATCTGAGAAAAAAGTCCCTAAGGTGCCCTGAATGATATTCCCTCCATTTTGAATGAGCAGGTAGTTCATCCAGGTAGGGTTCCACTTTGTTCTTGATATCATGAAAAGATTAGGACATGGCTCGTTGGAATGTTTCTCCAGCATTTTTCAAGCCAAAAGGCAACTTACGGTAAGAGAAGGTTCCCCATGGGAAAATAAATGGTGTTTTATACTGATCAACGGGCTATATTTCGAACTAATTATAGCCATATAATCCATCCATAAAGGAGAAGATGACACTTCCAACACAGTTGTTGATTATTTGATCGATATAGGGAGTAGGAAATTTGTATTTTGGACAAGCTTTGTTTAAATCCCTAAATTCAATACAAACCTTAAAAGTGCCCAGCTTCTTGGCAACAAGAAAAATATTAGATACCCATTCTGTCAATGGTACAGGATAAATGAAACCAACTTTGAGAATATTTTTGACTTCAACATTTATCGATGCGACTTTCCTAGGGTGTACTTGACGGAGTTTCTACTTAACCAATTTTTCCATTAGGTAAGTCTTGATCTCATGTACGACAATTGATGGATCAATCGTAGGAATTTCCTCGTAACTCCATGCAAAACATCTCGGAATTATTTGAAAAAGAGCTTGATCATCTTCAATTTCTGCTACTGAACAGTTCTGGCCTACATGAAAATGTTCAACAACTCCGGGATTCAATGATATGTTGATGGGAATGGTTTGAGTAATGTTACACAAATTCCCTTCAGAATCATCACCTTGTAATAATATAGGTGTTTGAGGATGTTTGACAATATCATAACTGATAAGACACACAAAATCAGAATCCACCAAATTGACATTAGGAAGGAAAGAGGATATGTAATGATGGTATTCCCATAAAGATTCATCCAGACTCATAATATCCATAATAGACTCATCTGATGGAAAATTCAGTGAGAGATAATCAAGAGTCGAGAGAGGGTAATCTAGACAATAAGGAATATGGTAAGGATATGATTCTACTAAATGTTGATCATCGACGTAGGAATCATAAGTAGATTGAATGGCATGGTATAGGGTTTCATGAGGACCCCTAGAATGTGTTTCAACAATCTCTTTTCGTTTGGACATGCCCCTGGTAGTGGATGATATCATATTAACCGTAGCAATTTTTGTACTAGGAGGGGAAGAAGTAGATGGAAAAAAATTCATAAGGGATGAATCTTTCAAAAGTCCAACCCCTACAGATTGATAAGGAGGAGGGGATTGCCCCGACATAAGAATATTATTTATTGTTGTGGTAGTGACATCAGGTGAACAATAATCAAGTTGATCGACGGTTACAATCTTTCCTTGGTGAGGAAACTAGAGAGTACGAAATATTGATTAATCAACTGTCGTCGTAGCATAAAACTAGTTTCTCCCTAATAACAGGTTGTAATCCAAAGGAGCATCAACCACTTCTAACTGGATAGAAACGATCTTTCCCATTAGATTGATAGATAGCGTCGGTAACAAGTCATGAGGATGGAAACCTCATCCATCAAATGATTTAAAAGTGGTTGGTGACCGACTGATTTCAGGAGAATTGATGGCTCTCCAACAAGACATAGATAAAACCGAGGTGGAAGCTCCTTTGTATAATATAGTACGATGAACTCTCCTACCAATCACCTTAGTCATGATTTGAAATGTGAGCTGGTGAGATAGGCTCGATTTATAATTCTCCACATTAAAAGTAATTGTAGTAGAATTCTATGGATCTAAGGAACCTAAGGATGACAACAAATTTTTACGTTACGTAGGGAAACTATGGAGTACTTTAATAGTAGACATAGCACAACGTTCCTGAGCTAAATCTTCAATGACGTTATAAAATTGGGTAGCTCAAGTGCTAGGATTGAATACTGACTTCTAGATCGTACTCAAGGAGGATGTAAAATTGTGTCAAGAATAGGTTTTTCAATAGCTAAAGGGTCATTAGAAGGAGGTGGAGGAGAAGGATTAGTAGAAGGAGTCTTCTTGGTAGAAGTGTAAGGATTATTAATCCTCCCTTGACCAAACTGTCTATTAGATTATTTTAGCCTAAATTAGGAGTTTTAATTAATTAATTAAGTCCACTAGTACGATTGGGTCCACATGCCTAATGGGGCCATATGCACTAGTTACTAGAGTGTGGGGAACACTGTTAGAGGATAACTGACACTGACTACACTTGCATGCATCAATTTAGGTTCCTCCTAGACCAGTACCTACATTTTAGGATCCACTAGGAGTCTCGACACCCACCTCCTTCAGTTAGTTGGAGTTGGAACTAGTTAAGCTTAGTTAATTTCCAGTTATATTCAGTTATATCACAATCAGTTCAGTTATCTCTAGTTATGCATGGTTGCATGTGGATTAGGCACCTTTTCTCACCTACCACTTCAGTTAGACTGAGTTAACTGTTTATTACTAATTGTGTGAGTTGTTTAGACATCTGGGGTGAACCATTTGGACTCTGACATTGATTGAGACATCCTGAGTTAGCTATTCAATTAGGTATAGTCACATCCAGTTGTAGATTCGAATTATTTCCTAATGGATTCGAATTCTTCCTGATGTAAACTATTGTAACAATGAATTTAATTAATGACAATGATACTATAATTATCTGAGCTATACCCATCTGTTTCCTATGTGGTTTAATTTGTACAGTGTGTATCTTCATTCTTCTTTTATTGCATCAACACTATTGGACTCATTGCTTGAAGATAAAAATGGCATGATAATTTTAACATGGTATTAGAGCCATCTCAAGCAGGCTTCATGTTTGCTTCTCTCCATTGAACACCAAAAGTAGTTGGGTTTCCACAGAAGTCCCGCAAATAGTGCCTCACTTCCTCTGAATTTATTCATAATGGCACTATGGGCATGACGGACCCTGAGAAAGTCTTCATGTCAAGAGGAAAGGCATGATTCTAACATAGTTATAATGTTTTAGTGTTTTTCATTGAACCTCTACAGGTGCTACGTAGCTTGTGTGAAGATTTTTGTTTTTCTAGCAAGAGAATTATGGATTCTCTACCTTCTACACCTCGTATCCTAACAACCTTCAATTATCTTGATTTAAGGGAAAATATGCAAATGGCCTTGCACAAGCTTGGCTACTACAGGATAATACTTGGAAGGGAGGTTGAGCCCCATTAGACAATTGAGAAGAACAATTTTTTGAACTGCTTAGATGAAGCTTTCGGTTATCTATTCACTCATATATATAGAGATCTACTCTTCCACCTTGAAGGTTTGAGGACACCCAGAGAATCCTGGGAGAAGCTTGAAGAATTGTTTGGAAAATAAGATGAGCTTCAGGTACACCTCCTGGAGAATGAGCTGGTAGCTTTACATCCCAGAAATTTTGAAACAATAGAGAAATTCTTTACTAAATTCATGTCTCTTGTACTCCAATGAAGATAGTACGGAATAGAAAGAAAGGATGAGAAAAATGTGCTCTCCATTCTCAGCAAACTCAGCCCAGAGTATTCAGTATTTTTCTTAATCTTCCATTCTAAAAGGGATTCCTTTCCAGATTGGAAAATTCATTCACTTGATTCCTTTTCTGAGTCCTTAATCAAGGAGCAAGAGAAATTGGTCTAGATGGGAGTCATCAAGACCTCCAAAGATCAAGATCTCCTAGTGAAAGACTCTTCCAAAGCACAAGATAAACGGAAATCAAAGCAGAAGGAGCCTAAAGCAGTTGATTCGAAGCCTAAACAGAATGATAAGACTTTAGAAGGAGCCTCTGGCTCTAAGAAAAAGAATTTTGATAAGAATTTATGTCCCTATTGTTCTAAGGGATTCCATCTTGAAGATCATTGTATGAAGAAGCATATTGACCAATTGTCAGCTCTCCTCAAGCAACATAACATTGCTTTCCCATAAAGAAAAAAGAATCCTGAAAAAGAAACATAGACAGAAGAAGATGAAAGGTGCCATGCTTTGAAATCTATCCTTACTCAGTCAACAACATACATAATTGATTCTGGAGCATCCAACCACATGGTTGCCTCCAAATAATCCTTCTCATCCCTCACAATATCAAATGGGCCTAATATTCACATGGGAGATGATTCCCAAATTCCAGCAGAAGGAAGGGGCTTAGTCAAAGCGAAGCATGGTGAGTTCAAGAATGTCCTCTATGTGCCCTCCCTTGCAGCTAACATGTTGTTTGTTTATAAAATGACTCATACAGGATCTCCCAAGAGAGTTACATTTGATTCAGATACATTTGAGATTACAGAAAAATCCACTAGACAGATCATAGCAAAAGGTATTGCAAATCACTCTACAAAAGCTTATGAGTTCTCACATTTCTTACCTCGGTCTCCTCCTACAACTATATTGTCTCATGTTAACAACACCAGCAAGATTTGGTGTGAGATATTTGGCCATCTCAATTTCAAATATCTCCAGCAACTCCACAATGATAAAATGGTTGAAGGTTCTCCTTCCATCCAAACTTCCAATGGACTCATGTGCTAGTTGTTTGGTAGGTAAGCATCCAGAGAAGAGGTATGATGTTAGGAAGGCATGTAGAGCTGCCTCTATACTTGATTTGATACGTAGTGATGTATATGGACCTATTCCCACAAACTCCATTAATGGTTGCAGGTATTTCCTCACCTTTATTGATTATTGTTCTAGGTACTGTTGGATCTACTTTATGAAACAAAAATCAGAAGTTTTTGAAACTTTTAAAGTTTTTAAGGATATGATTGAGAACAGTTTCAGTAAGAAAATAAAGTCTATAAGATCTGATAAAGGAGGAGAGTACATCAAAGGAGACTTCCGAAATTTCTGTGAATCAGAGGGGATTCGAATGGAACACTTAGTTCCATACACACCAAAGTAGAATGGTGTGGTTTATAGGAAGAACATATCATTGAAGGAGATGGGAACATGCATTCTCCATTCCAAACATCTACCTCCTTCTCTTAGGGCTGAAGATGTAAACTGTGCTTCGTATTTGTAGAATAGAGTGCCTCCTAAATCAGTGGTTAGGGCCACTCCATTCGAAGCACTGCATGGGTATAAGCCCAATGTCTCTCATATGAGAGTTTTCGGTTCCAAAGCTTGGGAAAGAATACCACTTGACAAGTGGAAGGCCTTCCAAGCCCAAAGTAGCGAATGCATTCTGCTAGGATATGCAGAAGATAAAAAATCTTACAAATTGATGGAGGTTGAAACTAGGAGATGCTTCATTGAAAGGAGTGTCCAATTCAAAGAAGATTAGTTGTATGAAACACCACCATTAGTAGCACAGGAAGGTATAACCATTTCTCCACCCATTTTTTATGATGATGATTTGCTACAGGTTTCATATTTAGATTAAGAAGATCAAATCTAGCATGATCCTGTTATTGAGACTGAATCTCATGAGATTCTAGATCCAGATCCAATACCCATTCCAAATCGAAATCCTAAGCCCAGATGGGCTCAAAATATCCATGCAACTGGAAGTGGTGCTGGAAATCCAGAAGACAAAAGAAGAACTAGGTCCTAGTATCAGAATGAACATGCTGCACTATCTATCACATATTCACTCCCTACAGAGTGGTGCAACAAAGTTCCAGGTTGGTGCTACTTGATGATTGCAAATGATCAGCTACATGGCCCACAGAAGAAGAAACTTGATCATTCTCTACCTTCAACATCCAGAAGAAACATACATAGTCATCAATTCAGAAGAACATTAAGAGGTTCACATGCACAGCTTCAAGATGCTACTGCACATATGGACCATGCTGGTGCATAGAGCTGCAATTTTGTAGGAGTGTTTTTCTCAAGTTATTTTTCTAAGGAGGAAGCTTCTTTCTTCTAAAGATAGCTTTCATTTTCCTATTTCTGCTTATTTTGAGGGGGGTGTTTCCCATGAGGTTTCCCCCTATTTCCTTGGTTGTATTAAGCAGCATTATGTCTTTTAGATTGTATATGGGTGACTTATGGCCTTGTTTCTAGGGCCCATAGTTTTCCAAGTTAGGATTCAGGGGGGGTGTTAGGATTATTAATCCTCCCTTAACCAAATTGTCTATTAGATTAATTTATCCTAAATTAGGAGTTTTAATTAATTAATTAAGTCCAGTAGTACCATTGGGTCCACATGGCCTAATGGGGCCACATGTACCAGTTACTAGAGTGTGGGTAACACTAACTGCACTTGCATGCATCAATTTAGGGGCCTCCTATACCAATCCCTACATTTTAGGAGACAATGGGTGTCCCGACACCAACCTCCTTCATTCAGTTGGAGTTGGAACTAGTTAAGCTTAGTTAATTTCCAGTTACATTCAGTTAGATCACAATCAGTTCAGTTAGCGCTAGTTATGCATGGATGCATGTGGATTAGGTGCATTTTCTCACCTACCACTTCAGTTAGACTAAGTTAACTGTTTATTACTAATTGTGTGAGTTTTTTAGACATCTGGATTTAACCATTTGGACTCCGATATTGATTGAGACATCTTGAGTTAGCTAGTCAGTTAAGTACAGTCACATCCAATTGGTAGATTCGAATTCTTTCCTAATGGATTCAAATTCTTCCTTATGTAAACTATTGTAACACTGGATTTGACTAATGACAATGATATTGTAATTATCTGAGCTATACTCATCTGTTTCCTGTGTGGTTTGATTTGTTCAGTGTGTATATTCATTCTCCTTTTACTACATCAATACTATTGGACTCATTGCTTGTAGATCAAAGTGGCACAACGATTTTAACAAGAAGTTCCTTCATCTTTATTCTATGGAGGCTTATCATATGTTTCATTTTGTGTGTTCATCCCAACACTTTCAGTGGACACCATTATGATTTCCTCCATGGAGAAAGAGGGACTATGAAAATATGTATGATCAATTAATTGTTGTTGAGATGAGAAATGGCCATCTAGAAATGCCGATGTAGGATTATTTTTCAGAAATTTGTTGATATCTTCATGCCTAGGACATTCCTTCATGAAGTGATATTCTACACATAACAAGCATGGGTACTTAGATTTCCTTTTTGGTTTCAACTCATTCTATGGAGTTGTAGTCTTTAGATTCTCGTGTTGATTTCTGGATTTTTTAGATTTACCTTTACCTTTCTTCTTATTACTAGGTGATTACGAAGATTGACTAAAATTCACCTCAGTAGAAAAAATAGGAGTCAAGGAAGTAACATGAGAAGAAATCTACTAATTGGCAGGTTTCACTGTGGATGGAGGTTGGATTGAACCTACAACACCATCAACAGGAGTTTCAGCATGTGTCTTGGTAGGATCGATGCTAGGGAGAGGAGCATTCGAGATAAAATCATAGAATGTCTCGAACTGAGAATAAACTAAGTCTAAATATTGAGCCCAACTGATAGCTTGTTCCTCTGTAACATCACCTCCCATAGCCGCATCTCGGGTAATAGGGGGAAACAGTGATTTTGTAAACCAGTCAGCTAGTAGTTGATATGGAATAGGAGCCTTGATCAACCTTCGACATCTCCTCCAATCATGAATGTGATCAGATATGTGAGTGGAATTATGTTTTTGGAGAGAAGTCAAAATATTTGTAGCAGTATCATAACTAATTGGTAACTGGAAATGGGTAAGGAATATTATTGTCAATGAATTAAAATACACAAACAAGTGTTGTGGAAGTTCAATATACCACTTAGCATCCGTACCAGTCAAAGTCCTATGGAAGAGCCTCAAACGAATAGAATCATCCATCAAAGAGTTTGAAGAACACCACAGATGGAAGGTCATGATATGGTTTTTTCGATATTCACCTTGCTTTCCATCAAATTTTGGGATTTCTGATGGTAACTTGACCAAGATTATTGGCCAAAAAGGGTCATGGAGGATGGGATCATTAATATATTTGGACAGTTCTGGAAAACCCAATGTTGCCAAAAAGGGGATTTTTTTATTAGGTTGCAGGTAACTATAATATTAATAAGGTAAGGATACCCCAGTGGGACCATAGATCGATTGAGGCTGACCATAGTAACCTACAAACTGTTGGTAATTTGGAGTGTTTGTTCCCATGAATGGTTGTCTTTGGTTAGGCCTGTCTTGAGTTCTGTAGATAGGTTGATAACATTGATTGGTAATGCCTCCAAGATAAGGGATGTATAAAGGATTAATGTAATACGCCCCACTAAGGTATTGGTTACCAATGTTGGGATTTTGAGGTGGGACCCAAGCAGATGCGGGTGGTTGATGGGACCATAACCAGCAGGTGCACCGGATCCTACAACTAAAGGAGTAGGATTTGAAACATTATGAAAAATAGGTACATAAGGTCCTCTAGCTGCATGGGATGTGGAGGGTAAAAACTGACCTCCAATATTTGGAAAACCCATGGAAGGCATAGAAGCACTTCCCAATGGAGAATTTGACATTGGATTCAAAGCAAACTATGACACTCTCAAAGAAGTGGTGAGTCTAGTGACCATTTGAGCGGGTGGAACATTGACTAGAATTGAACTAGAAGGTATATTTAAATATCTACCTAGAATATCACTTGGTAGAAGATATGGTAAAGCTCTTGTAGGGTTAGGGTTTATCTCCATAGAAGAAACATTCACGACACTAGTAGAACTGAATTGGGATATAGCTTGTCCTAAGATGGTTTTCCAAAATAGAGCATTCAACCCAAATATGGGAGCAATTGTATCATCAGGATGGAAATGATTGAGCCTAGCTCCAGTAGGATTTTGCATGACAAAATATGGATCACAAGAGGAGGGTTGTTCCACTATAGGTGGTACTGAGTAATCGATAATGGGAACATTGGCAGGAGGGGAGAGTTCACCTCCTTTTTCTGTAATTAGAACCCCTTCCAATTTAGGAATATATGCACTTCTTGTTTCAGAATTTATGTCCATCTCTCGTTCCATGGGAGATCAAGTCCCAGTATTGAAAGGATACTCAAGTGATAATCCTTTTATATGACAGGATCGTCTCCAAGGGAAATCATCCAGTTTGAATAGGTCAAACTGATCTAAAAAATAAACCTCTAGATAATAAAGCAAAACAAACATTACTCAAACTAAAGAAAAAAGAAAAACTGTGATAGGAGTTGATTGAAATTATGGATCCTCGCAGGATTTTCAAATCACCACAACTCACGATATACCATAGGATCCAAAATTAAAACACAACAAGGAGGATTGGGACTGCACCCTTTCTTGAATACCAAACTACCTAGATGAAATGTGCGTAGAAATATCTTCAAGTGTTGTTCTCGGTGTATTGCGGTGATAAGGCAGTCAAAGGGATTTGCTCACTTGGTATAAGGATACCTACAAGTGCATCCTAATATAGACAAGGTACGTGGGAGATTAACCCCATAGTATGTGAAGTACAACCGTTCGAAAGGGGCCTTCCTATATACTGCCGAGTATGTGAAGTACCTTTCAATATATCTCAAGGGTACGTGAAAGGTCATTCGATATACCAACAATACGTGGAAGAACCACAAGATCCCTAGTATCCAGTGCAGTCAAAAAATGATGGCTCCTACGTTTATAAACATCGAAACACGTCTCTAACTTATCACACCTTGCTAAATATTTTAACCTATAGTAATGCTTAATTTTATCTTGTATGGTTAAGTGGATACATGGGGTGAAAAGATGAAATGTAAAACCATGAAGGTATGCACATGAAAGTCTTTCACTTTAACTTTTTGGATATGCCCTACTTAAACGAAGGATAGAGGTTCAATTCTTCTTTTTACAAAACACAAATAGATCCCCATCAAACAATATCAACTATATATTATGTTCCTATTCCATCCACGCAAATATTTCTAATGCAAACCTTGAAAATAAAATAAAAATGAGATCTATTTTAAAAGAAATATATTACTACTTTGCACACAAGACTTTTCGATTTTCCAAATGAAAGAAAGACTTAAAAAACAAAAATATTTGTGTTCTTTTGTTGAGAAGAAAACACACAAGAAGAAACACACTACAAATACCTAAAAGTTTATTAGACTAATCAAGTAATCAATAGTCCATTCTTGTACCAAAATTATTGATTTTTTCAATAACAAGTATGAAAGAAATCTTCTACAATCTATGAATAAAAGCAAAGGCAGACTATTTTCTTTTTAGTTGATTCTAACAACACTCAGAGATTTAAACCAAACAACTTATTTTAAAAGTGTTCACTTTTGAACCAAATACAAATGAATAAGAATCCTCAAATTCCAAAATCAAGCATCACTCTTGAAAATACAAATAAATCAAGCCTATAAACCTTTTCCAAATCTCGTTTGATGACTGTAACTATCAATAGTAAACCCAAAAACACTCAAAAATCAAAATTCACATTGAAGATTTCAAAAATCGACTAGGGATTTGAAAGCCTACTTGGCACCACACTTTGACAACTCAGTACAAAGCATTGCAGGACCAGCACCACACTTTGCAAACAGGTACAGAGTGGTGGTTTCGCTCCTTATACACAGGAAATATGTGTTGGCACCATAGGTTGCCTCAATGAAAGGTGCAGTGGCTACTAGTTTTACTCTACCCAGGTGCGGTACCCACTAGTTTTACTCTACCCAGGTGTGATGGTCCAAAAAGATCATGAAATCATAAGAGAGGCGAAAAAAGAAAAGTGTTAGAACCTGTATACTAAATCCAAATAGCATATAAATACAATAATATGAAGAATTAGAGGCACATAGAGGAATATTTACCAATTTAAAATAAAATCTTATAAATTAACAAGCAAGTATGATCTATGAACTAAAATTGAAAATTGAAGCAAATATTACTACAAAACCAAGAATCTAATCTCTCCCTAGTTGAGTCGCCACTTTTGTTATTGGAAAATTTCAGCCATTGCTGACAGAGGTTGTTTCCCTAGATTGAAATACCCAAAACTAGAACAAAACAACTACATATTAAAGAAACTTCTCGTAGGATTGAATAAACTACTTGAATTAACTACTCTCCTCACCTTTCACAGGCTGGAAAGGTATGAACCCTGAAGTGCTTGATCTATGTGGATAATCGGAAAGAGACACAACAAAACACAAACCAAGTGAGAGTAACAAGATTATTTATAATCCTATGTAAAATACCAAGGAGTTAAACAATAAATGCAGCATGATAATCAGACATACAAATGTGTATGGGAAAGAAACTATATTTGCATTAAAATATAAAGAAGGAGAGCATACAACCAATGCCTTGGTGTTGAGAGCTCTTCTCAATGGAGCCTTGCCTCAAATCCTTCAACTAGCCTACTAATCACTCAAGATTCTAACTGAATTTGGACAGAATTTGGATGTTATAACACATTCTTCCTCCCCCTTCCCATGAGGGGTGAGCTAGTATATAAATTCTTGAGAGGATAGGGTAAGTTGAGGATTCTATGGGAGAGGTGGAGGGATGATCCTAGGATGGGGGATATCAAGTTCCAATTGTCCTGAATCATAGGGATGAGGCTCCACGAAGGAAATAGATGAGAAGCCTCTCGAACCTTCCTTTTTTTCCTTCATAAGTTGAGCAACGCGCCTTGTATAAGGGATAAAGGTAGTGCTAAGGGAGAACCACTACTTGTAAGTGAGCAGCAGGAGTTGGCACCGCTCTTTACACATGGAGGAAAGGCATTGTTGAGATGGGTACCACGGGTTTCTCATAGGTAAAGTGTGGTGGTGTCCAAAACCAATAAATTGTCCATCCTTACTCATTTTCAACTCCAATATTTGAGGAATTTAAGGAAAATACTAAGATACGTATCCCGCAACATGGTGTTGACTAGAATTAGGTGTAACAAATATACCATTTACTTTCATATTTTTTAGCATATAGTTTAATCCCACGCATATCATTTTTATTCTCTTCTTCCTGAGATATTTGTCTCATATGATAGTTTCATTCTAGATGTACAAATTGTTACACTTGCGACATTCAAAATCGTACTTTCTTAAGGATGAGAATGGGTTTTGATCTAGATATACATGTTTTTTTACTATATGTATTGTTTTATGTTATTTTTTAGTTCATTTCTAATGGGCTCTATATTCTGCTTCTCTATGACCGAAATTATGACAAATATAACTGTTTCCGAAAAAAAAAACTTTGGTACCTGTGTGATGGTAGTCTTCTGGTAGAGTTGAAGTTACTTGTTGGAGGCTCGATCGTTGTCCTTCTCCTTGTTCCATTTGGAATATGTGCATATTTTCTTGTCTTAGCCTCTTGTTTAACCACGTTAAGATAACTAGTTGAAGTATGTATTCCTTCTCTTCTTAATCTATAAACTTCATTTTCAAGGTCTTCACATTCTTTTTCCTTGATTGTGAGTAATCTATGAACCTCTTCCAACTGTTACTTCATCTTGTTCAACTCATACTTGTGGTTGAAATTTTTTCCCCTTAAATGATTGATCTCTCGTTCCTTGGAATATTATCTTCAAGGTTCTTTGATGGTCTCAAATCTAATTCCTCTCCTATCACTTGGACTACTTTGTTGTAGGTTCATATTATTCAAATCTATTGATATTTTTTCAAACTTTTCATTTCAAAATTTTGTCCTTTTTAGTTTTTTTGAAGTGCATTGTTCTCGGCTTCCTTCTTTGGCAGATCCTCCTTCATTCATATTGTTAATTTATTAATTGTTGCAATGTATTCTCTTCTTGTTGATATCTTTTACTTTTCCAATTTCATCTAAGGCTACCACCATATCAACTTCAAGGTTAACAATAGTTTTCGCTTCATTATATTCATTTGTCTCACTTTCTTGATGGCGTTGTTCTTCCATGCCTAGGAATAAAATTTCATTCCTATCAACATATAATTTTTCTTCATATTCATCATAGTGTGGAGCTTCATCTTCAACTTTCGAGTAAAATTTCGATTTCTTTGCAAATATTCCTTTGGAGGCTTGCCCGTTGTCCTTCTCCTTGTTCCATTTGTGCATATTTTCTTGGCTCATCCTCTTGTTTAACCACGTCAACATAACTTGTTGAAGTATGTATGCCTTCTCTTCTTAATCTATAAACTTAATTTTCAAGGTCTTCACATTATTTTTCCTTAATTGTGAGTAATCTAAGAACTTCTTCCAACTATTCCTTCATCTTGTTCAACTCATACAGTGCTTAACCATTTTTCCCCTTGAATGATTGATCTCTTATTCCTTGGAATATTCTCTTCAAGGTTCTTTGATGGTCCTCTCCTATCACTCAGACTACTTTGTTGTAGGTTCATATTATTTAAATCTGTTGATATTTTTTCAAACTTTTCATTTAAAAAGTTTGTTCTTTTCAGTTGTTTTGAAGTTCATTGATCTCGACTTCCTTCTTTGGCAGATCCTCCTCCATTCATATTGTTAATTTATTCATTGTTGCAATGTATTCTATTCTTATTGATATCTTTTATATTTCCAATTTCATCTAAGGCTACCACCAGATCGACTTCAAGGTTAACAATAGTTGTCGCTTCATTATCTTAATTTGTCTCACTTTCTTGATGGTGCTATTCTCCCATGGCTAGGAATAAAATTTCATTCCTATCAACATCTAAGCTTTATTCATCTTCATCATAGTGTGGAGTTTCATCTTCAACTTTCGAGTAAAATTTCGATTTCTTTGCAAATATTCCTTTGGACAAGTCTCTTCTTTGATTTGTTCTATATTCCTTTAGTGGGAATGTTGCAACAAAGTGTCCAATTTTTCCACAATTGAAGCATTTCAAAGGTAACTTTCCATTGTACTTACCAGTACCCCTAGGTAACTTGTTAACAATGTTTACCATTTCTTCATCGGAGACTTCATTTGTGCTTAGTGGAGAATATGATTGACTTTTATTAGTTTGTATATTCTTCTTTGTAACTTTTAAAGCAACTTCCTTTTATTTTGGGTCTTCAATTTTCATTTCATAGGAAATAAAGATTGCATGCAGCTCATCCAATTTAAGTTCATATACATTCTCTATGTATTCAATGGCTAATACTTTTGGATTAAATATTGCTAGAAGTGATCTCAACACCTTTTGAACTGGTACAATTTCTTGTACCTCTTCTCCAATTCCTCTGATTCTATTTACAACTTCTTCCATTTTTTGGAAATAGGAAGCAATATCTTCTTCCTTAATCATTTTTAAACCTTGAAACTGAGTTCTATAGGTTTGAAGTTTTGCCTTTTGGACCTTAGTATCTTCTTGATAAACATGCTTCAATTTGTCCCACATTTTTTTGGCAATGTCATAACTCATCAACTTTAGAAACTCGGTTTCTTTCAATCCACCTAGTATGGCAATTACATCTTTGGAATTATTTTCACATGGATTTTGTCCCTCTTCCTACTTAATTGGTTTGAGTAATTTTTGGAAATGTGTATCCATTGATTATACTTTCCTAGACATCAAATATGCACTCATCATTTTCCTCCAGAAATCATAGTTTGTGCCATAAAAGAGTGAAATATCTTTATGGTGATGATTACTGTGTGTTCTTAAGAATCTCTTTCAAGTTTATTAGACTTATGAGTAGGACTCGCTATGATACCAATTGTGGAACACATTGAGATGTTGATAGGGAGGGGTGAATCAATATCTCTTTTGAATGTGAACTTAATCACTTAAACTTATATTTATCTTATTTTTTGTTCACAAATACTCAATGCAACATCACAAGAAGAATTCAAAACATATGAACACCAAATATTTATGAGGAAAACTAAAATAGAGAAAAAACACATAAGTCTTTTCTTATAGATAAAAGTTTATATTCAATGTTTATGAGCAATGCCTTAGAATATGCTCCAACACCTTGGTCATTTCCAACTCCAACTAGAAGGAGGCTCCAAACCCCTAAGGATTTTTTCATCTACTGACAAAAAAGCTTCAACAACCTAATATAATTTGTTCTCTATTCAAATCACAGTGAATACTTCTTCACTTTCTAGGCGCCACTTTCTTTTGCACTTCCTTAATCAAATTGTCATCTAACTCTATCTCTTATGTTGTAACTTCTCTACTCTGTGTAACCTATGCACTGGATGTCTTTTACATTTAATATCAAATTGTCGTTAAGAAATATACGTATTGCTTAAGTTATGAACAACTCAACAACTAATTTCATTGTTCCTATCATATCTTAATTTGTCTCATAGACAAACTTAATATGTGGTCCAAAACCTTATACAAATACTTCAAAAAAACATCCAATACTTCCAGCATGAATTAGTACTCTCATAATTAACAATTACATAATTAACATTTACAAATCCAAACAAATATTAGTCAAATACTAATCAACATACCTTGCATGCACTTAGAAAATTAATTGTCCATCAACCCAAATATCTTCTTCTTACCTTTAACTAGATCAACTACACTTAGTGTCCTTCCTTCACCTCATACCATGGATGCATTTGCTCTTGTTCTTGGGTCTATTCTTTTCCTCTGCAAGACAACAGCTCTATTCTTGGATCTTCACCTAAATTATCAGCTCCTGATCTCGGTTTTGTGAGTGATTTATCTACGAATGCTTATCTCTGATCCAATATCCACACAACTCACACTTAAATGAATGAGGGTGCACACTTACCTATATACTTTAAGTTTCCTCTTGACTAGGACGACTAATTCATGTGATATACTTCACACAATATTTTGACTAGGTCGACTCATGTGATACACTTCAAAACACTCTTTGGAATGGGTTGACTTGTGCTTCTTCGATTCGAGGGTTTCTTGATTGTGAATCATGTCAAAGCATCATGTAGATATTTTAAGAGTTTTAACATCATTCTTTGTATCTGTCTCCATATTGATCATGATTATATTTTCTTTCAATGGTTCATATTAGTGGCACCTCCTTCAAACTCTATAGAAGTACTTTACCTTATGTTCATAGTAGCCTTGTTTTGGCTTATTCAGTTTTCAGATTTGAATGCTTCTGACATCAACTTACTTTATATTCAATTGTTTTTAATGAGACAACATAGTATATTGATAAATGTGAGAGCATAAGGCATGACGGGGAATTCAAGACTTTGTTCCATATTGTCAAGTTACATAAGATTTCTTCATTGGATCAGTATGAAACTAGATAAGTAGTCCTTCATAGTCCCCTTCAATTTTTTTGTTTAGTCATATCTATTTGCAATGTATATGAGACATAGATCTCCTTACTTTTGACATTAATGATCCCTTGACATCAATGACAACAATTTTTTCCAACAATATCTTCCTCAAAAACTTGACAAATCATAGTTAAACATAGCTTGTTGTAATAAGAGTCATTTGTACATGTAAGAACAACCTTGCATATTGCTCACATTTAGTAGTGTGCATCCCTCTACAATAGAGACGAACATATGTCCATTATTGTTAATCTCGTCAAATTCAAGACATCTCCACTATACAATCACTACAAGTAGATGTGTTTTATGGTTAGATAAGGTAAAACCTTGCAAAAATAATAATAATAAAGGAATGGATCATGTTGGGTTATGGTGTGAATATCCCACAATTATCAAACTAATAATAATAATCAATTACATTGAATTAGTTATATAATAATCAATTTAATAATAATAATAGTATAAACTATGCTTATGCATACTATGGTGTATGCATACTTTGGATTATTTAGCCATGAATTATGGATTACTAATAAGTCCTTATGGTTGTGATATAGAATAATTATGGTAAGGACATGTGGAAATTAAGGATGGGGTGGGTGATAATGTCACTTGAGAAAACCGCAATGTCACCATCGACACCATTACAGGAAATGGTTCTCATTTTGTGCTCTCTAGATGCAATAATTGAGGCACACGGGGAGCTTCCGAGAGTAAGTGTTACACCGAGAGAAAACATGGATCCATGACTATTAGGGGA
The DNA here is from genome assembly GCA_001517045.1 of Pseudotsuga menziesii. Lineage (NCBI taxonomy): Eukaryota > Viridiplantae > Streptophyta > Pinopsida > Pinales > Pinaceae > Pseudotsuga > Pseudotsuga menziesii. The sequence continues at coordinate 92,993 of LPNX011185914.1, forward strand.
TGGAAATCCTGAAGGGTCACTGAATTTAAAGCATTTACCTCTGTCGAAGACAACACTAAAGAAATTATGACAAAATCACAAAATTCTCTTTTAAGTGTTTTTCCAAACATTTAGCAACTCAGTGGTTTTAATCTTATAGACACCTACAATTTATTTAAATAAATAAAACACATATGCCAAGTAATTCAAATACCAAATTTCTAAACATTAACACCATACACAGTGTTTCGGTCAAACTGGCCAGGGAAAAACCCAAATTGGGAAAACTCTTGAGAGAGAAATTTTATTAAGCCATACTCAAAACTTCTTTACAAGTCGGAAATTTTATTTCTCATAAAAAAATACAAACTTATATCTCCCATATGTTGTACTTTTCTAGGAATGCATGCCAACAAGAGAAATATTCCCTTTTTGCTTCTCATGTTCCAAAAATTAGAGCCTGAAATCTGTCTTGGAATGTGTGCCAATGTACGGTCTCCTATACGTCCATTCAAGAAAAATAACAACAATAGACTTGAACCCTTTTTTCCTTGGGAAATGTGCCAATGTTGTACATAATAGTCCAGATTCTTGTGTAGAAAATATTCATGCTAATTTGCCTTGGGATTTCTGACAATATTCAACAGTTATCTTGAAGTTTGCATCCCTGCTGGATTTTCAGTTATCTCAGCCTCTCTTTCTCAAAATTTTGGTGTGTTGTCTTTCTCCCCTTTACTCTTATTCTATACCTCATTTTTTATAACCAACCCTAATTACCTCACCTTAAATGTTAGGATTAATTCTTAAGATCAATGGTACTCATTGAATGCACTTTAATTAATAAAATAGTAATAAGTAAAAGAACAACTCATAATGGGACCCACAACTTAAACTATGAAGTACAACTTTATTTATTTACATAAAGTCACTTTATACATAAATAAATACTAGGAACAAGAATTTGTCCCCCCCATGACTAACACACCCAAAAACTCATGAGAAATACCTCCAGAGTTAATATTTTCTAACACTCCCTCCTAACGAAGGAGTTCTTCTTAACACTGCTTGTATCGCCTCCATATTGACCCTTTTTCCATGTTGTGTCTCCCTCCTTCCATGGAATATGGTCCGGAGATAAGTGTCTGAAACCAAATTGACACTTTGAACTCTGATACTCTGCCTAAGTCTTTTGTTCCTGCTCATGATCATCATACTGGTTAAGCCTCCTGCCACTACTCTGAAGAGATCCACTCTCTTCATCTGGAAGCATCAATTTGCCATCTGCAGTGCCTACTCCATCTTTTGACTCTATATCAAACACCCATCAACCTAATCCTGGATAAATAACCTTGCCCTGCAGCACATAGAGCATGTCCCTCCTATCTTCGAGAAGAACAATAGTGTCAATTGTATTTTCCACTTGATAGAGGAAAACATGTCCAATTTTTACCATCATCCTGAATCCATCATCCTCCAGGGATGGAACTGAGAGTATGTTGACTCTGAGAGTCTAAACTCTGCGACAAACATGACCTCATTTACCTCCAAAAACTCACAAATCTCTAGTTGGAACCGCACAGTTCCAAATACTCGCACTGTTTCCTGAGGACTCTCTATATCAGTATACACGAAGTGTCCAAGGCACAACTTAGTAATACTCTAAAACACAGTATACAGTCTGGTCATGTGCACAGTTGGACCACTATCAACTATCCAGGAATCATGAAAGATCAAACTTCCCATGATGGAATTGAAGGATTCCAAAGAGAACTCCTGCTCAAACTTAGCAGCATACTCCTCCACCGAGGCAGATGTTGCTACAACCCTCTTATTATCTTTCTTCTCTAGATAGTTTGATGAATAGTGTCCAAACTGGTTACATGAGAAACATATTATCTTGTTCAAGTCCTTCTTTTTCTTATTCTTGATCTTGGTGGTGAGTGCAATGTTCTGCTCTATTTCATCACCAATATGACCAATCTGAGATCCCTCCCGGATCTCCTCCTAGGTAAATTAATCCCACAACCTACTCCAACTATGAAACTTCTCCCTTCCCATAATGCACTTGACAAATACATCTCAGTTGTTAGTGAAACCCTTCTAGGCTATCCTCACCAAATCTGAGTCTGGGACTATATCCTCCAACATCAAACTTCTCTTTCACCTAAGCAACATGAGTTAGGTAGGAAGTCGCGTTTTCATCTTTTTCCATTTTAACATTATGCAACTTGTCTCTAAGTGCCATCTTGCAGTTTTCATTCTTGGACTCAAACAACAGGTTTAAGGTGTTCCACATGTCCGTGGTTGTTTTCTTTTCATCCAAATGCAGGATTAAATGATCTTTCACCCCATCTAGTATCACCTTGTAATCCCTAGCTTCAAGCACCTCATGCTCTTCAAGCTCGCCCTTGTCAGTGGTTTTGGTCATAGTGGTAGTGGAAAATTTCCAAATCTTCCATTCCTTGAGCACTACAGTAATTATTACCTTCCATGGCAAGTAGTTGGGCACCATGTCCAACCTGCCCTCATACCTAATGGTAATCATGGGATTCAACCACAAGCAACAAGAACTCCAACAATACTAAAGGACTATCACAAAATTTCTGCCCTACTCTAAAATCATTATGCAACACTCTATGTATTGCCTTATTCAGATAGTCTCTGATACCATAAAGAAATTATGACAAAATTACAAAATTTTATTTTAGGTTTTTTTCAAACACTTAGAAACTCAATGGTTTTAATATTATAAAAACTAGCCGCTTTTTAAATAAATAAAACACATATGCCAAGTACTTCAAATACACAATTTTTGAACATTAGCATCATACATGGTGTGTAGGTAACCCAAACTAGGAAAACCCTACAGAGAAATTTTATTAAGGCAATATGAAAACTTCTTTACAACTCAGAAATTTTGTTTCTCAAAAAGCAAAGACAAACTTATCTCTCCCATATGTTGTACTTTTCTAGGAATGCATACCAATAAGAGAAATATTCCCTCTTTGCTTCACCATGCAAAAAATCAAAACCTGAAATTTGTCTTAGAATGCATGCCAGTGTACGACCTCTTGTACAACATGTTAGGAAAAACAACAGCAACAAAATTGAAGCATTTATGCATTGGAAAATGCTCCAATAATGTACACATTGGACCAGATTCTTGTGCAGAAAATATTCTTGTCAATCTGCCTTGGGATTCTTGCCAATATTCAGTAGTTGTCTTCAAGTTTGCACCCCTACTGGACTGAGAACTCTGTTAGATACATTGGATTGTCTTTCTTTGTAAGTGTGCGCTATCTCAACCTTTTGGTGTGTTCTCTTCGTCCCCTTTACTCTTGTTTTATACTTCCTTTTTTAGAACTAACTCTAACTAACTCACTTTAAATGTTAGGTTTAAATATTAAGATCAATGGTTCTCATTAAATGCATTTTAGATAATAAAAAAGTAATAATCAAAAGAACACATAATGGGACCCACAACTTAAAGTATCAAGTACAAGTTTGTTTGTTTACATAAATTCACTTTATACTTAAATAAATAATAGGAACAATACTTTGTCCCCCCATGACTAACACACCCAAAGACTCATGAGGAAGACCTCCAGGGTTAATATTTTATAACAAACACTAAGGAACTTCAGAAAAATAGTCTTCCAGAGTTTCTGGAGGGCATGTTGGACAACATTTTGAGGCATGGATAGAGGGTATGAAGAGGTGCTTTCTGCATAGAATATGCCTCCACCTCAAAAAAAAAATAGTCATCTTCCAACTTTCAGGCAATGCCTTGAAATGGTGGGGAAACCTTGAAAGGAAGTTGCATTTCACCCCGAACAATGTCCCATGGGAATCATTTGAAGATAGGTTTTGTAACACCCTGGTTTTGACCCCGCTTGCATTAAAAATGTATATGATGTATATATTGTAATTAATCATGGTGTGGAGCTAAAGGAAAAAGCCCCACCATCGATTTAACATTTTATGTTCCGGTGATTAAAATTGTTGTTGATGGTATATCGTGCTATCTGGCACATTATAATTTTTGGCATCATGTAAATATGCATTTTAATTAAAATACCCACAACCAGCTATGTCTATGCAACATTAAAAGAGATGGGGGCACGATTTCCTAAGGATAAGTGGGGGGGAATATTCAAACCTTTGGGTCCAATGGGGAAAATCCAAATGGCAAAGGGAGAACTCATCAAAACTGTCAACTACCTTCATTGTCTTATTCACCCAATCATTTATTGCTGCCAAAAGTTGGTTAAGTTGGTTATTGCATGGGATGGGCAAGGTATGACAACCCAAATTCGAATTTGGAAGCTATCAGTTTTGGGAAATGTGATTTTGACTTATGGGGCAAGTTATTGCCCGAAAATGTTGCCCATTCCTAAAGGCATTCATGTCTTTGGTCTTCCCCATGATTTTGGAGCTCCTAGCATTCACCATTCACATTCTCTGATGTGTTCTTCATTTTTCCCATGGCTGGGAAGTGTTTTTGTTAATGTTCAGTGGTTGGGATCACTCCTGGGAATTTTTGTGTTGTTTCCACCTCTCCAGGGTTGGGGAATTTCGTGTTTCAGAGTTTCACAACCAATGGGGGGAACAGAGCCATGAATTTGGGTGCCGATTGAGTTCGTTTTGGCCATGTTAGGGCCATGAATGAATCTGGAATTCAAATTGCTGCTAAGGGGGTCGTTTTACCCATCTGCAAATTCATTTTTGGCTCTCAAGTCGATTTTCATTAATATCGGATCTGGAAATTGTTGCGTATGCCTCTGTTGTCTTGGTTGAACTATTTTTGGAGTGGAAATGGGGTCTGAGCCTGCTTGATAAACCTAGTGTGTGTAGGAGCCTCACAGACAGAGCTAGAGTTCTAACTTTCTTCTCTGCACCCCCTGAATACCACTGGAATGGAAGGCATGGCTTGAGGGACTGCATAGCATAGAAGGGGATGCTTCCTTGTGTTGGGTGTGTGTGGATGTCTTAGAAGTCAGGCTAGTTCTGGTGTAGGTGTCCATAGCTCTTGGATTGAGCTCACTAGCTTAACAACCAACCTTTCTAGATCCCTGTTATCCTGATAAACCCAACTGTGTTGGCTTGGTTGAGTTTTGTGTATCCTTGGCTACGTGTGATCTTGCTAGTTTCTCCTTATTCCTTGTGGAATCATGCCCGGCTCGGGGGTGGCAGTGTTGCTGAGTGATTGATGAGCACACTGGCCTATGGTTGGGTGGAGCATTGTAGCAGCGTAGTTGGTTGCAGGACAAGCTTCTTGTAAGATAATTATTCTTGTGTTTAAATCCTTGCAACTGTGTTTTTTTTATAAATCCATACGAACATGTTAAATGCTGTGAATGAATGAAATTACTTCCATTGTTTGATAATCATTTATGCATCTGTGTATGTTTAAGTTCAATGCATTTTATTTTATGTTCATGGGGCTATATTTCTCGGAATGTTAGCATTATAGTCACGTCCTCTCACCAGTAGAAGGGTGGGGACATGACAGGTTTCAAAAACAATACCTGACTGCATTCAACAAGGAGCAGGCAGGATCTTTTCATGCCTTAATCTAGGGAAACTGATATGTAGAATAATACAAGATATGACTCATGGATTTGGTCCATTATCTCTCATACATAGACACAAAACAATGTTAGGTAGACCGCTTCGTGTACAGAAGTTAAAACCCTCTTCAATTTCCTAGGAAATTGAAAATTATTGTTATGCAAAAGAGCATATAGGCGTAAAACGAATCAAGGAGGGGTGTGATATCAACCATTCTGTTACAGTTGGGTTTTGTGGTGAAGGCCCCTTGAACATTATTTCAGATGAGGATACTCTAGGGAACCTTGTTATGGAAACAGACCTACACACAAAGTCATTGTGGAAAATTGTTCAATGGTAGCTAGTGCAGTATCACAAGCATCATCGGGAACTCACGAGAGTCCAAGGAATTCATAGGTATCTGTTGGAAAGGGAAAAGAATACAAGGGAAGGAACCCATCTCAAAAGTCTACATAGAGTAGCATGCAACCTCCATCACACATTGCTTGTTGGGGATGTGGGGGACCTCATTACCAATGAAATTTCTCCCAGTTTCAATCTAGTATTGTGCACATAGAAGGGAAGGCCTCAATGAGGAATTCAATTAGTGGCCACCAAATATATGCAGCAGTCGATAACCACCAAGCCGAATATTAGTCCATTGTGGAGTCATCATGTAAGATAAATATTATTAAGCTTAAAATCTCATTTGATCCTAGAGAACAAGATAGTTTCATTTCTCCATATGCATTAGGTAGGAGTGGGTTGGTAACCTAAAATCGCAACAATTTTCAATTGGTTGAAATGGATTCAGGGGTAAAACAAATAGTAGGACCAAGTGTTAAAAAATGGTATGTAGACTTAGGGGTGTGTACGACTCATATGAAAGTGTATGTCACTACCCTAGGTGCATATGACCTCATAATTGGTATGGAATGGCTAGAGGCTCATCGAGCTTTCTTAGATTGTTTCAGGAAAAAATGGTTTTTTTAGATGACGAGGCAAGGACGATTCAAACCCAAGGTATTAAAAGAAAAGTATCCCTATGTTTTATCTTTACGATGAATGTAAAACGATGTCTAAGGCAGGGATGTCAATTATATATATATGAGGTGGTATGTGATGAAAAGGGACCCTCTTTGGATCAGTATGTAGTATTAGAAGAATTCATAAATTTCTTTCCTAAATAGATGCCTTGGTTACCTCTAGAGAGAAATTGATTTCAAAATCAAGATAAAACATGGTTCGTAGTCAGCCTCCAAGACACCTTACAAAATGATGGCTCTAGAGATTTGTAAGTTGCATATACAACTGGAGGAACTGTTAGACCTAGAATTCATCATATGAAGTATTGTTTTGTGGGGTGCATCATTAATATTTGTCAAGAAGAAGGATGGTTCCTTGCGCATTTTCATATATTATAGAAACTTTAACAAATACACAATGTAGGATAGGTACCCAATATATTGAATTGATGACCTCTTTGATTAGATGAAAGGGGAAATAATTTTCTCCAAGATTGATCTACGAGCAAGTTAGTGACCAACTTACGATTAAGGGAGGTGATATACCTAAGACTACCTTCCAGACTCAGTTTGGACACTATAAGTTCGTAGTGGTACCATTTGGTTTAACCAATACGCAAGCAATATTCATGAATCTCATGAATGGAGTATTATGTAAGTACTTAAGCCACTTTGTGCAGGTAATTTTAGATCATATTCTCATCTATTCTAGAAGCGAGAAGGAATGTGAGGAGTGCTTGTGGTTTGTATTGTCATGTTTAAGAGAACACAAGTTGTATGGTAAGTTGTCTAAGTATTTTTTCTATCAGGATGAGATTCAATATCTAGGACATATAATTTAAGGAGAAAGAATTCCGGTGAACTCTGAAAAGGTAAACACCATAATTGATTGGCCAATGCCAAGGAATGCTCATAACGTGAGAAGCTTCATGGGATTAGCAAGGTATTATCGAATGTTTGTGGAAGGTTTCTAAAATATGGAAAACCTATAACTACCCTGCAACATAAGGGAATTAAATATGAATGGAAAAAGGAATGTGATGTTGCATTCATTGAGCTTAAACGATTACTAAACTAGTGTACCAATCCTAGTACCTGACCTGGATAAGAATGTTATATTTTTCACATATTACTCAATGCAGGGTTTGGGTGTTGTGTTAATGCAAGAAGATGGACTAATAGCTTTACATGTCAAGAAAATTAAAACTTAATGAAGAGAATTACCCCACACATGATTTAGAATTGGAATCCATAATGTTAGCACTAAATATTTGGATACATTACCTTGTTGAGTGAAACTTTGAGCTCAAATATTATCACCAAAGATTGAATAATCTCTTCACTCATAGGGGTATAAATTCCAAACAGAGATGATGGAGTGAATTTATGAGTGAGTATGAGTTCGAAATTTCATACATCAAGGGGAAAGAGAACATAGTGGTCGATGCTATAACAAGAAAACCAAGGATTTTCTCCTTAATACCTGTAAAGGTTGATTTGAGGGAGAGGGAAACTTCTAGGCGATAGTTGGTACCTAATGTTTACAACAACACTTCATAATGGGAGGCAAGTGGAACCTAATTTCGAAATGTATGACCTTGAGGAAAATGGATTGTTGTGATATCAAGGGAGGATGTATATTTCTAAGAAATGGGATATTAGAGACATTATCCTCATGGAATCCCATAGATCAATATATTATGTGCATCCTAGTATGAAGAAGATGTATGCAAATATGAAGAAACTCTTATTTTGGACAAGCATGAAGCGTGATGTAGCCAAGTTCATTGTTAGGTGTCGTAAGTTCTAATAGGTAAAGGCCATCACCACTCAACATGATTCTTTCTACCGCATGACATTCCTACGTCCAAATGGGAGGTCATTTCCATGTATTTTGTGATGGGATTTCCTCTTACCTCTCAAAGGCATGATGCAATTATGGTCGTAATTGATAAATTGACCAAAAGAACTCACTTTATTACGATCAAAGAAAATTATGACATCACTAATGTAAAATGGGAATTCATAATTGAAATTTCCCATCTACATGGATTTCCCAAGAAGATCATCTCTAATCGATATGTTCGGTTTACATCTAGGTTTTGGACATGTTTGCAATCAACCTTAAGAACTTAGTTGAACTTAAGCATAGTGTATCATCCGAAGACATATGAACAGACCTAAAGAGTGAATTTGGTAATGGAGAACATTCTTAGGATGTAAGTTATGGATCAACATACCCATTGGGAAAATCACTTGCCCTTGGTAGAGTTTTCTTTCAATAATAATTACCATAGCTCAATTGAAATATGAGTCTTATCAAGTGTTTTAAGGAAGGCCATGCAGAACACTGTTGAGATGGGAAAGGTTGAAGACCGACTTATTGTAGAGCCTGATTTGATTTAGGAGATGGAAGAGAAAATTATTCATATTAGACAATAGTTAAAGGAATCACATGATAGACAAAAGTGTTATGTTAATGCACATAGGAATTTCTGATAAGGTTGGAGATGTAGTTTTCATTCATATCAGACCTAATAAAAGTACCATTCAATTTGGAAAGAGGATGAAGTTGTCACCTCGATTTATAAGACCCTTTGAAATTTTGGAGAAAATTGGGCACATCATGTATTGCCTTGCATTTCCACCCAATTTGCATAAAAATCATAATGTTTTTCATGTATTTTTTTACAACAATATATGGTTGATGAGTCTCATAAACTAAATTGGAAGGAATTGTGGGTTTTGGATAAGGAGACCATTCGGGTCGAAGCACTACGTAGATTGGACCAAACGGTTTGATAACTCAAACACCATTTGGTGGACCAAGATAAAGTCTTGTGGGACAAGTATAGCCCAAGTTTTTCCACCTAGGAGGACGAAAAAGGGTTTGATTTTCCAAAGATTAGGATCCTCGGGCTTGAATGAAACTAATTGTGAAACAAGGTTGCATAAGAGAAGAAGAATTTAATAAAGACCAATCAATCATTCATGGAAAAATTGCACAAACATGGAGACAAAATTGGAAGAATAAAATTGCATCCATTAATTAATATATTGTATGTAATACAATGGTGTTACAAATAGGAGAATTTGAATGCCTTAGGTAGGATTCGAGTTTACCAACTTGGACTGACTCTAGTGCTAACTCAGTGTGGGAAAATCACCACTAGAGATCAATAATGTAACTTCAGTCAACTAAATTAGTTCACAATCAGTTAACTGATCCATGTAGATGAGAAAATGCACCCAACCTCCCTTAAATCATGCAAACTAGCGCTAGGAGGACTGGAAGTGAACTAACTGATGGGATTCGGATCATAACTGAACACTGACTAGGGTCAACTATTGGTGACTACTGGTGGCACTCAGAGTGGGTTCCTAAATTACAGAGATTGGTCCCTGGAGCTCCTAAACTCATTCATACATGTGCATTGAGTGTTAGGTGGGCCCTAGATGAGTCCCACATGGAACTAGTGAAATGGAAATGACCTACTAAGCTTGGAAAATAAAAATAGACTGTGGTGGTTAAGGAAGGATTAATTAATTAATCCTAACAAAAACCATGCATCATCATTTTCCCACACTATTTTTATTGTAACTTCGGGACGAAATTTCCTAAAGGGTGGATGTATGTAATGACCATTTTTTACTTCTCTAGCTAAACTACATTCTTACTTATTTTTGTGTTTTGATTATTATCTATGGAACTCGATCAAAATGATAACATTGTATTGCATGGATATATTAACCTACTTGTATTGTGGAAGTTATGAATAAGTTTATATTTAGGTTATTAATGATGGTTGTTACATGATTTACTTCCAGCATGCAAATTAAAATGAAAAATTCTAGAACGTGGATACCAATTTAGATTACCTGTACAATAAATAGATAAGGTATCAGGTGCATGGTACATAGACAAACTTGTTTACATTGTTCATCAGTTACTAACATAGTAAGCACATATAAACAGTTATATGGTTATGCATGATCTTGTGTTTGGTAAACTAACCCATGGCACAAATGGGCTAAGAGATAGTCGGATAAATATGGTATTGAAGTGATGTCAATGACGTGGACTTTAAAAGAGGAATGGTATGCTAGTGAAACATTATTTTTAGAGTTATTATTGGTTTCATTACTATGATGTGTGGCCATCTACAAGGTTTCACGAAACACAATTGCTCGAATTGATTATTCAATGATGTAACCCTAAGAATAACAACAACAACGTTGCAACGTGTCAATGTAGGGTATTGACTATTGAAAAATTTAACTTGGACAAGAGGTTTCCTAGGATCGGTGCCGAGCCTAGGAAAAGTGTCCAAGGAGGACCTCATGTTATTTGACTTTATGAGATATAAAGTAACTTTTTCACTTAAATATTTATGAATAAAGTGACTTAAGGTGTTTTAAGTTGTGTCAACGGAGAACTAAAACACGACCATTGGTATAGATGATTAAAATATAACATCAACCATCATATCTTAGGGTTTAGTTGATTTCCTAATGAGAAAATAAAAAAGGAAACTTGATGCAAAAAGGAGGTACAAGTTGTATTATTCTTCATGAGCAGTTGGAGAGAGCATTGAATAAGGTGATTTGCAGTTGGAATAGGGTGAATTCACTATAGGAGAGAAAGGGTGAATTGATAAGAGGAAAATTATTTAGTAGTATAAGAGGGGTGTGAAACCCACAGAAGAAGGTAGACATAGAGGGGCATGAATCCCAAGACGTCCAATAGAAGAGAAGGGTGTGATTCCCAAGAAAACGTTCAGTTGAAATCAAGCATTCACTTCGAGGAAGGAGGTTCAAAGATAAGTCTGTGTGTTTGTTGAAAGGAACTATGTTATACTTCATTCTATATCTGATTAAGATAATAAATAACTTCTAATCTCTCATTAGTTTTCCCATAAGGGTTTTTCCAGTTCATATTGACGAAAAATATCCATGTCAATTCTTTGTGTGTGTGTGTGTGTGTGTGAATATTGTTGATTTAAAAGAGTAAAAGACTTCATGTGTTTGTAGTTATAAAAAATTGTTTATGCTTATATATTTTCACTGGCAGTAAAACTTCATTGACAACAAAATTGGGTTTGGGAATTAAACTATGATTTATTGAGACTTGAAACTGAATTGGGGTTAGAGAATATAAAACTACATGGTATCTGAGCGCAGTTGAAAGATCATAGTAGTACACACAGCAGGTTTGTCATATTTGTGAGAGCAGAGACCAGATATATGAAAGAAGCATCAGATATGTGAGAGCAGAGACCAAATATATGAAAGGAACATCATATCTTTGAGGGAAAAGACCATATCTATGAAAGAAATATCATATATGTGAGAGCAGAGATCGTATCTGTGAAAGAGAGGGTTAGTTTGTTCACTAAGATAGAGATCAATATTAATTTTTAGTTGTGAATAGCATGGATGCATGTTTAAGAGTTGAGAACAGATGGGATGGGGTTGGTAATTTCAGTCCATTGAAAGAGAGGATAGTGTTAATTATGCAGGAGTGTGAGTTATTGGATATTGTGAACAACACACAAGTGAAACATTTAATAGTGCCTACATATGCTACTACTTTGGCTAAGTACACCAAGAAGAACATTAAGGACAAAATATTCATCCTTAATTCCATCAAGGGTCATGTGATTCTACCTATGACAAGTAAGGACACTGCCTATAAGATATGTGATTCCTTAACTAAGATTTACTAGATTTCCAATGATAATCAAAAAATGGTACTGAGGGATAAACTAAAAAGAATTAAAATGATCAAGACTGAAAATGTTTACACGCATCCTATCAGGATAACTCAGGTGATAGATGAACTAGGTCCTACTGGGGAGGTTGTTGCTAAAAATGAAATTGTGCTGATATCTTTGAATGGTGTGACTAAGCCATGGAATGTTTTTGTTGAGGTTGTTCTTGCAGAGAAAATCTACCCAAGTAGGATCATTTTGGGCATGAATTCATTCAGGAAGAAACCCAAAGAGGATATGTGCAAGGGATTTCATCTGCAAGTAATGGTGAGGAGAATGGGGCACTTGTTGTTAGCGAAAATCCTCGGTATGTGCTGACATGAACCATTTCCCTAATCTAAATGGGATATATCTAGAACAAAGAAAAGACAACTATGAAATCCTTTCCCTATATTTGCAAAATCACTTGATCATAATGAAACCTTTACCTTCCCTCTGAAGGTTTTCCTCGTCGGCTAGATATCCTTAGCTTAGATGATGTTTGAATAGCCTACACATATCGGGGCCAACAAAGAAATGTAAACATACAATATAATCAAGCTAATCTATATCAATGACCGAAGAGAAAGATAATAAACAATTATTATTAGACAGAGTTTATAGGAAAGGGAAGACATATTATATTAATGAAATACATGGAAAGATTACAACCAAGCTTCAGTGTTTTTCTTCTCCTCGCAATATTTTGATCCACAAACTCAACAATCCTCTCACTTAAGATCAAAACTCTTGTGCATATCACACCCATAGTAATTACAACAGCATAAAGGTACTCTCTTGGTCCTCTCCCATTCATGAGGCTGAGCTTGCTTATATAGGCCAAAGGGAGATCAAAGGGGTTAAGAATCTTTGGGAGGAAGGTGAGGGATTATCCCTAGAGGTTAGGGATTCAAGTGCCACCTAATCTGATCAATTGGGATAAGCCTCCATGAGGACCTTCTTCTATAAGGTTCTCAAAAGTTCTCTTTGTTTCCTTTTTGTGAGCGCCAACACTTTTTGCACACTAGCAACAGGTGTCAGGAATGGCTGACGCTCTTTTCCTATGGGAAAAGAGTGCCACCGATGCTTTCTATTGTCTAGAAAAATGTTTCAGGCTTTGATGACACTTTATTTCAAGAGACAACATGCGTTAGAGATCTTAGTACTGGGATTCTAGAAAGGCAGAAATTGTCCAAAAGTGGTTTTGGCATATAAACTTCAAGGAATTAGGAAAGGTGACAATTTTTAGGTGTAACACTTGTAGCAAAAGGAAAGAAGAAGTCTAAGAAGGATCCCAAGGGTAGGGAAAAGCAACAGGGTGAGCATAAAAAGGATATGAGCAAGGTAAATTGTTTTTCTTGCAACAAGATGGGACAATATGCAATAATATGTTTTAACAGGAAGAATAAGAAGCAATGTACTGCAGATTCGTGAAGTTGATGAATATGCAACTAACTTTGACAAGGAATTTTCCCTAATTACTTGTCATCCATTGACTTCATACATGTGGAAGATTATTCCACTAAGGTAGATAAGGAATTTTCCTTGATTTCTTGTCAATCATTGAGTGCATCTACTGCTGACACTTGGTAAATAAATAGTGGAGCATACAACCAAATGAGTGGTGTCTGTGAGTACTTTATATATATATATATATATATATATATTACTAAGAGTTTTTTATATATTAAGGTTGTACTTGGATATTACACCTGTGTCAATGCAATTGGACGAGGGACTATTAGCTTTTAGAGGGGGGCCAAGAGTCCATGAGGGTGAGGGATTTTTTGTAAGTCCCTGAGTTGAAGAAGAATTTGAAATAAGTTTCTAACATTGAGGATAGGGGATTTATGATATTATTCTGACATGGGCATGTACTCATTCATCCTATGGGATCCAATGACACTAGAACAATGATGATTGGTGTATGATGTGGAAATTTATACAAAATCTGTTTCCAGCTTTATCACTCCTTGGCACATAGCAACAACAAAGACAACTGTGATTTATGTCAGTTGTGGCATGGGAGGATCGCCCATTTGCACCATCCAGCTCTGAGGATGTTCATAGATATGGTGAAAATTATGTCAGAGTTTATCCCAGATCATAGTGATGTGTGGAAGGGGTGTGCACTTGGAAAGTATGCCAAGACTTATTTTCCAAGTAGTGACAACATAGCAGCAGTGATACTTGATTTGGTACAATTTGACCTTTGTGATCCGATGTCTTTTGTATCATTGAAATGTTATGAGTATTATGTAACCTTCATTGATGAATTCTCTAAGAAGACCTATGTTTACTTTCTGAAGAGAAAAGAATCGAGAGAATTTCTTCAGCACTTCAAAGAGTTTAAATCTCTTGTGGAGAACTAAAAGGAAAGGAAAATTTAGGTGTTGCGATCAAATAATGGAGGTGAGAGGAAGAATAGGGTGATTTTTTACGCAACAAGATCTATGCTACATGATCAGAGTTTTTCATTCTTTCTCTGGGCAGATAATTGTAACATAGTAGTGTACATTCAGAATAGGAGTCCCCATAAGGTTTTGGGATATAAGACTACTGAAGAGGATTTCACAGGGAAGAATCCTGAGATTGGGGACTTTAGTAACTTAGGGTGCCTTACTTACTCAAATGTCCCTTCTAGGAAGAGGAATAAGTTCGATCCCATGGAAGAAATGGGAATTTTTGTTGGGTATGATGAGACGTTGAAATCCTACCGCATAAACATTCCTACATAAAGACATATAGTTGTGAGGGAGGATGTGATATTTGAGGATGACCAGGATTTCAAGAAGTCACATGAGTTAGATAAGGAGGAGTATCAGGATCCTACACCTCAATATGGTACAATGTGTATTTCAGCTTCAGAGAGTTCAGGGTCACAGGTATCAGGGGTGACAGGTTCATAGGTTACAAGTTCCCCAGGTATAAGTACAAAATCACAGGGTAGTGGTTCCCTAGTTTGAGATTCACAAGTTATAGGTTCACGAGCTTTAGGGTCACAGACCATTGGTGCTACTTCATTAGGTACACAGTTTCAAGAAGTTG
Source organism: Pseudotsuga menziesii (assembly GCA_001517045.1). Lineage (NCBI taxonomy): Eukaryota > Viridiplantae > Streptophyta > Pinopsida > Pinales > Pinaceae > Pseudotsuga > Pseudotsuga menziesii. Next base: position 108,345 of record LPNX011185914.1, read on the forward strand.
ATTGAGATGAGCAGGATCAGTTCCCTCCATAGGAGGTTACTTCATGGAAAATGAAGTCGAAGTGGCTTCAAGATACCTTGAAGGAATCTCAAGAGTCTATGGAGACTCCCAAGAGGACTATGTGAGAGAGTAAGGTGCCAGAGATATTATGTAGCTACTTATCTATGTTGAGCAGTTTTAGTGAGTCTAATCCATCTTCTTATGAGAAAGCAATAAGCAATCAGGTATGGAGAGATGTCATGGTGGAAGAGTATGCTTCCATAATGAAGAATGATGTATGGGAGGTTGTGTCAACACCTGAGGGGAAGTCAGTGGTGACTTCCAAGTACCTATACAAGATAAATTATGGTGTGGATGGTAGCATTGAGAATTCCAAGGATCGATTTGTGGAAAGGGAGTTCTCCATTAGAGGAAATTTGGGGTCTAAAATGGGCCTTACAAGAAAATGTGCCAACAATAAATTTTGTGAGTTGGAATTCAGGAACCAATAGAATTCAATAAAATGAGTCAACCATAATGGTTGAATTTACATATTTGTCATAAAAGAAGACTACTTTTTTTGTTCGTATTTTCGACATGTCTCCCTGTTTTTTTACTCAAATTTTGAGCGAGACAGCTTGTTGGATGCATAATTTAATTCCACCTCCAATGAGTACCCACACTGCATACTTTTGATAGACCCCGCTACCCCAAAAATAAGAAATATCTAAAAAAATGTGTTGATGACATCATCATCACATTTTTCAGGTATTTCTTATTTTTGGGGTAGCGGGGTCCGTCAAAAGTATGCAGTGTAGGTACACGTTGGATGCATAATTAAATTCTGCATCCAACGAGCTCTCCCACTCGAAATTTGAGTAAAACCACAGGGAGATGTGTCAAAAATACAAACAAAAAAAGTAGTTTTTTCATTCTTCCTCCAAAATTAATAACTATTATTTTATTATTTTGACTATTATTTTATTATTTTCCTTAGGAAGCCCATTTTAGACCTAAAATTTCCTCTAATGATAGGTAGAGGGATTTGACTATGATGAGACCTTCACTCCATTTGTTTGGTATACTTTGATCAATGAAGTGATCTCTTTTGCAGTAGAGATGGGTTGGAAAATCCATCAGATGGATGTGAAGACAACATTTATGAATGACATTATATAGGTGGAGGTGTACATAAAGCAACCGGAGGGCTTTGAGGTGCATGGGAGAGATTGGTATTCAAGGATAGACTAAGAAAGGCACTATATGGATTGAAGCAAGCTCTGAGAGATTGGTATTCGAGGATAGATACTTACTTGTAGAAGATGGGTTTCCAGAAGAGAGAGGAAAATCCCAACCTATACTTCATTGTGATTGATGGGGATCCACTCATTCTGGTATTGTATGTGGATTATTTGTTTCAAATCTTGCTTCAAATTTTGAGATGAAAGACATAGGGCTAATGCATTACTTTTTGGGTATGGAGGTTTGGTAGGATAATGGGTATATCTCTCTAGGACAAGGAAGATACACAGTTGACATTCGGAAGAGATTTCAAATGGAGGACTATAGGCCTATGGAAACACCTATAACAACCAACTAGAAGAAGCTTGTTGCTTCTAAGAGTGAGTTGGTTCATCCCACTAGGTATTGTCATCTTATTGTATCTTTGAAGTATTTGGTCAACACTATGATAGATCTATACTATGATGTCAATACATTGAGTCAGTATATGGTGGAACCCAAGAGAGTGCACTAGGTGGAAGCAAAGCACGTGCTCATGTTTATTAGAGTTACAATGGACTATGGAATGAAATATGAGAGAGGGGATGTAATACAATTGCTTTGATATACATATTATGACTCGTGAGGTAGTGTAGTGGACAAGAAAAGCACCTTTAGGTGTTGTTTTATCTTGGGTTCATCAGTGTTGTCTTGGCTCAGTAGGAAACAAAAGTCAGTCGCACCAAGTTCTATAGAGGAAGAATGCATGACAATTAATCTAGCTAGTTGTGAGGCTATTTGGATTTTCAAGATGCTAGTGATATTATTTGATCAATAGTTGAGGCCAACTATGATTTACTATGAAATCAGAGTTGCATGAAACTCAGAAAGAATCCAGTATTTCACTATCGGTCAAAACATATTGAGATCATATACATATCATTTGGGATCATGTTCAAATGGGGGCATTTGAGCTTCAGTATGTATATATAGATGAGTAGGTAGCAGACATCCTCAAGAAACTCACTAACGAAGGGAAAGTTTGTTTATTTCAGGGACAATATGGGAGTGTTGAAAAACACTTTCATTGTTAAGAGGGAGTATTGAAAAAGTTAACTCGAACAAGTAGTTTCCTAGGAAAAGTGTACAAGAAGGACCTCGTGTTATTTGAATTTATGAGATATAAACTTAAAACCCTGGAAGGGTTTAGGTTTTAAAACCTTGGTTCTTTTCTTATACATCCAAATCTTATGTCATTGCTGTAGTTTCTAATATAATGTCCTTCGGGAGGATTTCTTGTTCATTAATGAAAATATAACTATGTTCCTATACATTTCAATGGTGTCGAATCCTGTGTATAATGTTATTATTTTGTTGGTTCTTTGTTTAACTCCATAAGTCAATATTTGATCAGGTTTCAACCCTTAGACTCTTCGTTCACTTTGGAATGATTTATGGTAGCTTTAAACTGGTTGTAACTCCTTTATGTTATCGGTCGAGGGCCTGTGTTCGATTTGCTTTTGGTCATACTTAACTTGGTAATATTATAATGATGGATTTTCCCTTCATCTCTCCCACATCAATGTTAAATTATTCACTCAGTTGTAGTTATCAACTTGGTTATACAGTCGAAGTTTTAACCCTTAGTTTGATTACTATTTTTATCGTTATCATTTACTGTGGAAATTGTAGAGGTTGAGCCTGTATCTTCGACTTGCATAGTGTCGACTGAGTCATGATAATATATGTTATTTTTAGTGGTTTAACTTAATTCATGGTATTGACCGTAGGGTTTGAGCCTTGGATTAGTTGATCAACTAGTTATTGTTAAGTTTCAATGGTTTATATTTTGAAGGCGGAGGCATGTGCATGAAATTGTGCACTATCATTGTGTTGTTTTCTCATGGCTTAAATCATTAGTTAATATTTTAACGTGATTTGTCCACAAATTTGGATGGGTCTTTCTACTCCGTCCTGTGGCCTAGCTTATATATACCCTCTTAGAATATATTTGAACTATGCAATGTATAAGGGTTAGGTTTGGAAGTACCGATTATTGTCTAGTTACTATTTTATGGCTATTTTTATTATCATTATATTGTGATGGCTTGGTTGATTTCTTTATAATGCTATATTTTTCCTATCCAAATATCAGTTTGATTTATTTGTATAAATCATAAGAATTTGGAAATATAACAAGGTAAAAAAGTACTTCATATACAATTTATGATAAAATCAATACTAAACACGGATTTTGAACTATTAACTAGCTATACCCTTGTATTTTTGACTGAAATATTTAGATAATAAATATGAGCAAAATATTCAAACAAAAATACTATGTAATGCTAGGGATTAGAGCCACTTATCTGACGAATACTTTGTTAAACATACAGAGGACTACAAACAAAACTTTTAAACAGATACTAGATGATAGTTTAAAGATTATGACCTCTTTTCTTAACGTAAAGCATAACTTATGAACAATATTTTCAATAGAAATATAGACATTAGTTTAGGCTTTTGAGCCACATTTCTAAAGCATAAACTAACTAGGCATAAATAGAAATTTAAAACAAGAACTAGATAATATTAAGAACAATATATGAGTAGCTTGTTTAATGAGAATTTAAATCCTAAGAAGTATAGTAAGATATAGAATAAATGAAAATAATAACACTAGATACATATCTAAATCTTCCATGGATGTAGGAGAAACTGCAGTTGGAACAACCACGTTCCACCCAACCATAGACCACTAGGAAACCAAACTACTTTCTTAACAATCACCCCCTAACATAAACCATGACACCATAGGTGCTAACATTCATTCTCTCAAACGTAATAGAACTCTTACTTATAGAGAAATCACATACCAATCACTAGGAACCGACTCTTGCTCTCACAACAAAGATCACAACTTGGGACAATTTCCTAACACATCAAAGGTGCTCAAGAAACAAGTTCCCATGCATACTAGGAAATGTCATTCCCTCACACATATTCCTATAAATAACATTTTTCCTAGGTCCTACTCAATTCCCAACTTTCCCTCCTTAGGAATTGGTTGGCCTTGGATCCCCTCCTAGATCTTAGGGGGGTGGTTCCTCAAAATAGTTTCATGACATTTATCATCCTCTTCTCTTGACCAGCAAGTTTATGTTCCCCACCTATTTGTTCATGGTTTACCATGTTCCAACATGGTTTTTACAATTGTACCACATCTTTATTAAAAGTGTTTTTAACTATCTTTTACACATTCCTTCTCATGAGGCCAAATGACAAGTTCCTAACTTGCACAAATTCAAAAATAATAATATTGTATTTTTCACATAGTCATCAAATTCGAATTTTTCAACCTTAGTCAAAATAATAATAATCTCAAAGCATGGGAGACATTACATATCACCTCTCAACAACCCCTTAGTATTGTCTTTTTTTTTTGCTTTTTGTACAAGAAGCATTTCTATTTTTAGCATATCATTAGGATGGTGACAACTATCACAACAATTATGTTTCGAGAGGGTGTCTTTTAAAATTTCTGAATTAATTATTTTTGATTTTCATATATTCTTATGTTTCTTAATATTTTCTTCCTTTAGTTTATCTAATCCGTATAGAGATTGGGAATTGTCTCTCTCGGGTTTTCTCACACATCCTAAGAAGAAGATGACTTTCAAATATATAATATGTCTAAGTACATAGTACTATATCAATAACAATGTTCAGGTGTCCAAACAAATTAAAAGACTTACCCAATTATTGGGGGTAAAACATCCTAAGGTATTACAAACAACTTCTAGTAAATTTCCATTGAAGGACCAAATAATGGATTCATGGTATGGGAAGAAAACAATAAGTCATAGAGTAGATAAAGTACACAATAGGTGAGTATGGAGCACAACTCTAAAAGTGACCATAGTCTGAGATGAATTACACTATAACTCCTTAAATAATAGGAGAACCTCCTCCAAATAACTCAATACAACAATATATCCAAATCAAGTGTTCCTATTGATCCCAGACGGGTGTGGCTCATTGGTGTCGCTTGATATGAAGTCACTTGTTGTAAAGGAAGTCACGAGATCAAATCCCACCTGAGTTTACCTGTATCCCATGTCTTGTGGACGGGTGTGGGACACCTAGGGGTATATAGTGGTAGAAGGAATGGATCCCTGGACATCATGTCACGCGAGTACCATCCCAGTCCTAGTTTCCAATTCCCCTAGTCCAAAAACAAGTGTTCCTATTGCAATGATGAATATATTTTTCTTTATATATACCGATTCTTAGTCTAAGAATTGATTTACAAAGAATATTTTTCAATTTGTTAGAGATAGACACCAAACACTTCTAAATTAATCCTATTGTTGAATTATAAAATGTTGAAAATAAGATACATCTTGTTCAAGTAATCATATTGCCTCTTGATGTCAAAGGGGTGGATATGAGAAATAACCTTTTCAAGATCTAAGCTAACAATTTCTTATTTATTGCGCATATCTATGTTTTTTTTTCCAGAAATTTAGAAGTTTCCTAGTATATCTTTATTCTATTAAAATATTTCCTAATTATTGAACTTAATCATTCTCCTACCATTTTGTATTGTATATATATTAATATAAATGACTTTATAATTGGATTACCATATGAAAATAACCTCTATTTTTGTACGTAGATACTTTCTCTCTTGTGCTATTTTGTGTCGTTTTCTTATTTGTGAATATTCGCATTGAATTTATGTGCATATAAACTCCATTGAGTTTGTTGAAATGACCTTTAACATGCACTCGATGATACAACTATTGTTACATAATTGTAGTACAAAGTATAATTAAACATGTAGAAATTAACCAACAATCCAATGGAGTCGAGAATGCCAAGAATCAATGACTAGGGATGAAACCATGAGGCCCTATCTACCTAGATTTTCCACCATGATGTTGTCTAATAGTGTTATGCTACCTAGAATTGTGTTATTTATATATGGCACATGTTGTATTTATGCATGAATAGAATGCACACAAAAAAATGTGTAGTTGAATAATTGACATAAAATTCTTTTACAAAATCACCATGTATTTTTTATCAAAATAAAAATTTCCCATCATGAAGGCAAACAATTCAACAAAATTGTGAATACTAATTTCCTTTTTTATTTTTCAACTAAGATGGAACTTAAGATCATGCATGGATCAACCCATAGCCAATGTGCATAGAATATGAGCCAAGGTTCATGTGAAATGTTGCAAAACATATGTAGGGCTCTATAATCTTATTTTTTTACCACTAATCCCTCTATTCACATTATGCAAATGAAACTATGAACAAGGATCAAAAAATAGGATGACATTGTGTTTAAGAAAACTTGTACTTAGTAAAACATCACAATAACAAATAACTAATTATAAGAAATTGGACCCATGTACTATACACACTACCGTAAGTTATTCTAAGCATGAAGGTCAAGGAATTTGAGACTGGAACTATGTAATGCACATGCTCTTGTAAGTTACGTTAGACACAAAGATGATCACTCTCCGCATGGAAACATAAAACATGTCTCTTCTATACTATTTATTACATTTTTGCACCGAGAGAAGCGAGGTGCTCTCCAACCCAGTATGGGAGAGATCCTATCACGTTAGTCACATTATTCTCGCCAACATAAATAAAAAAATGAAAAATATAAATTAGATATCTACTTAATTAAAATATTAAAAAAAATTAAACTAGCATAGATCCATTTTAAACCTATATCTATCAAGTACCGAGAAAAAATGTACACCTCAAGAAATTGGATCCCTCTCGATGTTTGATAGATCTGGGTTTAAAATGGATCTATGCTAGTATGTATGCATGCCCTTCACATTGGTCAAGACGACAAGAGCTATAGTGCACCTCAATTACCAAAAGCCACAATAAATGATGACGGAAATTATGTGTAGGGTTAGAGAACAATCCAAGTTGGCCTCGATCATTTAGATACAAAGATGGCATGCGACAACTTGTTATCATCCATCCATTTCATTTTCAATAAACTGTTGATCTAATCAATGTTAAATTTGAGAACCATAGATCTACAAGCCAATATGAGAGCTATTGTAAAGGAATTATGCAGTGGAATAATTAAGATCAATATACATTGGGAAAAGAATTCATGACACAAATTTCAAATAAATCGGGCAAGAATTGCTCAAATAATCACAACATTAATATTCATTCATTAATCAATAATACAATTATTATATAATAAATAGAATTTGAATAATAAAGATAGGATTCAAATATATCAGTTCTAACTTACTGATTATGTAACTCGATGTAGAAAAATCACAGATGGAGCTCACTAGTTTAACTCTGGATGTCTAAATCAGTCTACAATTAGTTAGCTGATGAGGTAGGTGGACAAAAGGCACCACACCCCCTACATGCATGCAAAATTGGCGATAGGCTAACTGATAGTGATCTAACTGATTGTAATTGGAGGATAAATTAGCATAATTTCTTACCTATCACAACTAACTAAAGGAGGTTGTTGGTGGCACTCATAGTGGGCTCCTATAATTTATGGATTGGTCCTAGAGGCACATAAACTCATGTGTACACATGTAGTAAGTGGAAAATAACATCTAGGTGTGTCCCCCATACTCTAGTACAGTGATAATAACTTCCTAAGTTAGGCAAAATTACCACATAGACTATATTGGACAAAGGAGGAGTAATTAATCATAACACCCCCCGACCTTAATCCTAACTTTGGACAACTTGGGCCCTGGAAACTAAGAAAAAATCACCCATACAATATAGATGAATAAAATACTGCTTAATAAAATAAGTAAAATGGGAAAACCTCATGGGAAAATCCCCTTCTCAAAATAAGCAGGTAATTAGGAAACAAGCTTCAATACTTAAAAGAAAATTTTTCTCTTTGAGCAAAAACTTGTAAAAATATTGTTGCAATCTGCAACAGTGTGGAGCAGTAATGCAGAATCTTGGTTCTTTTGTGCATCAACATCCTAGTATTGTGCATGTAAACCTTTCCAAACTAAATGATTATGTCTGAAGGATATTTGCTCTTTGGAAGAAGAGGAATATGCTCAACTGAATCAGGAACATAGACAGTTACAAGATGAAAACTGGACCCATGTAGAGCAGCTGAGATGAACTGATGAGAGAGAAAAAGTGCTTGATAATTTGAACCATGTGATGTTAACCCAAGCAACTTATATGTTGCAGCCTTGAACATCGAATCATGTGAGGTAAAATCAGCTCTAGGTGTTAGGAGAAAGTGTCCAATCAGATGTTGTATGTCTCCATCTTTACTAGTAATGTGAGGAAATGAGCATGTGATCAAGTAGGAAGGTAGAGAAGTCCTGGGACCATGGAGAGAGAATTATTGAGATCCATAATCTGATATAGCTTCTAAAATATCTAATGATTCACAAAATTTAATATCAACAAACTCATGAGAGAAAACTGACATCAAATCCCAAGCAGCAAATTTGAAAGAGACTTGAGGGCGGCTTGATTTTTCACACCAAAATTGATGAGAATAGCTACAAGCATGAATGGAGGCTCTTGAAACTTAAAATTCAAACCAAATAAGTTCATATCATATACAAGAGTGTGGAACAAAGTTTCCAAGTGCTCCACTAAGATGGTATATGCACAATTTTCTTCTTCTTCAACAAAACCCTCAGTATTGGTGCAAGCAATCATGTAGGAATTTGTTGGAAGCTCTAGTGTTAGGATTTATAATCCTCCCTTGACCAAATTGTCTATTATATTATTTTAGCCTAACTTAGGAGTTTTATTTAATTAATTGAGTCCACTAGTACCATTGGGTCCACTTGGACTAATGGGGCCACATGTACCAATCACTAGAGTGTGGGGAACATCGATAGAGGATAATTGCCACTGACTGCACTTGCATGCATCAGTTTAGGAACCTCCTAGACCAATCCCTGCATTTTAAGAGCCAGTGGGAGTCCCGGAACCAACCTCCTTCAGTTAGTTGGAGTTGGAACTAGTTAAGCTTAGTTATTTTCCAGTTAAATTCAGTTAGATCACAATCAGTTTAGTTAGCACTAGTTATGCATGGATGCATGTGGATTAGATGCCTTGATCACCTACCACTTCATTTAGCTTGAGTTAATTGTTTATTACATATTTTGTGAGTTGTTTAGACATCTGAAGTTAACCATGGACTCCGATATTGATTGAGACATCCTGAGTTAGCTAGTCAGCTAGGTACAATCACGTCCAGTTGGTAGATTCGAATTCCTCCCTAATGGATTTGAATTCTTCCTTATGTAAACTATTGTAACACCGGATTTAATTAATGACAATGATAATGTAATTGTCTGATCTATACGCATATCTTTCCTGTGTGCTTTGATTTGTTCAGTGTGTATCTTCATTCTCCTTTTACTGCATCAATAATATTGGACTCATTTTTTTATTATCTAAATGGCATAGCAATTTTAACATGGTATCAGAGCCATTTCAAGAAAGCTTCATGTCTATGTACTCTCCATTGAACACCAGAAGTAGTTGGGTTTCCACATAAGTCCCACAAAGGGTACCTTGCTTCCTCTGAATTTATTCAGAGTGGCGGTGCGGCCGTGATGGACCCTGAGAAAGTGTTCATGCCGAGAGGGAAGGCATTATTTTAACATAGTTTGAATATTTTTGGTTTTGCATTGATATTTTGCAGGTTCAACTTTATATGGATTCAATATTATCAGTTCCTTTTCTTACTCCATCCACAATATATTCATAATGGAAGTTGAAGATGATTGCATATCTAAAGAGACAAAGTCTCTATGAGGTATCTATTGGACTTGGTAAAGATTCTTATGAATATGAGAAATACTGTCTAAATGACGGTGATAGATATTTTGGAACAATATGTGAGGCCTTTTCTCCAATCTTGCGCTACCTTATTGATTTTGTAAAATACCCAAAGGATCTTTGGACAAAACTGGATAGAACCTTTGGGAATCACGATGAGGATTATTATAGAAATTTGGAGAGAAAATTAAGAACCACAAGAGTTCTATATTAAAAAGTCTCATCCTATACACTCTCTGATGAAGTTGTTCAAGATGAAGAAGAAGCAGAATCTTCCACATAGCCGATTCGAATTTAAGAAAGTCTCCTTGGAGTGGCTCCTTCTCCTACTACTCCAGAAGTTTATGAGATCTCTGGTATCTCATATTCTCATATGGCTGATCCAGAAGAAGACATTCAAATCTCTGTTATTGAATAAAATCTCTCCTTCCATTCTATGCAAAAATTCTCCAGTGATTCTTCTATTATAAATTATGTGCATAGTTTACCGGTGATTGCTCCAGGAAATGGAGTGGAATTCGATTTCTCTGTCTCTAATGATGTTGCTGGTGTGTAGATAAGTAATTCTTTGGATATTTTGGGAATAATATCATATTTTAGTAGTGATGCATTCACTCTCATTTATCTAGAGCTTCCAACAAATTTCTACATGATTGCATGCACCGATACTTAGGGTTTTGAAGAAGAAGAAAATTGTGCATCTACATCTCGGTGGAGCACACTCTTGGATCTGATATGAACCTATTTGGATATGATATGATATTATTTGTATCTGATCTGGTATTACTTGGTTCTAGGGTTCAATATATTTCAGTACTGCTTGTAGCTATTCTCATCAATTTTGGTGTGAAGAATCAAGTACCAAAAATCTCTTTCAAAATTTCTGTTGAGGATTTGATGTCAGTTTTCTCTCATGAGTTTGCTGATATTATATTTTTTTAATATTTGGATATTTTGGAAATAATTTCAGATTTTAGGAGTGACCCATTCACTCTCATTGATCTTGATCTTCCAGGAAATTCCTACATGATTGCATGCACCAATATTCAGAATTTTGAAGAAGGACAAAATTGTGCATCTACCTTCTTGGTGGAGCAAACGCTTGTATCTAATATGAAATTATATAGATATGATATGATCTTATTTATATCTGATCTGATATTATTTTTTTCAGGTTTTAAGCTTCAATAGCTTCCAGTAATGCTTGTAGCTGCTCTCATCAATTTTGGTGTGAAAAATCAAGTACCGCAACTCTCCTTCAAAATTGTTGTTGGGGATTTGATTTCATTCCACACTTTTGGATATGATATGGACTTATTTGGATCTAATATGATATTATTTGGATCTGATATGATATTATTTGGTTTAATTTTTAAGTTCCAAGAGCCTTCAGTCATGATTGTAGCTAGTTTCATCAATTTTGGTGTGACAAATCAAGTACCGCAAGTCTCCTTCAAACTTGTTGTCTGGGATTTGATGTTAGTTCTCTCTTATGATTTTTCTGATATTATATTTTATGAATTATTAGTTATTTTTGAAGATATATCATATTATGGAGCTCAATCATTCACTGTCCACAGTCCCAAGGCTTCTCTACCTATCTATTTGATCACATGCTTATCTCCTCACAAAACTAGTAAAGTTGGAGACATTCTGCATCCGCCTGGACACTTGCTCCTAACACTTGGGGCTGATTTTACCTCACATGGATTGATGTTCAAGGCTGCCATATATCATTTTATTGGGTGTTCCTCACATGGTTCAAATTCTCAAGAACTTTTGTTCTCTCATCAGTTGATTTCAGATGTTCTACATGGGTTCAGTTTTCACCGTCCAATTGTTTATATTTGTGATTCAGTTGAGTACATTATTCTTCTTCCAAAGAGGAATATTCCTCCAGACATAAGAATTTGTTTGGATTCATAGGTTCAAATGCACATATTGAGGATGTTGCTGCACAGAAGAACCAGAATACTACTTTTTTGTTGCATAGTGCTGCAAATTGCAGCAAAATATTTTACAAGTTTTTAACTTGTATTTTTTTATTTTTGCTTATCTTTAGGGGGGGGGTTTCCCATGAGGTTTTCCCCTATTTCCTCGATTGTATTAAGCATAATTTTATCTTTTAGATTGTATACGGGTGACTTATATCCTTGTTTCCAGGGCCCACAGTTGACCAAGTTAGGATTCAGGGGGAGTGTTAGGATTTATAATCCTCCCTTGACCAAACTGTCTATTATATTATTTTAGCATAACTTAGGAGTTTTATTTAATTAATTGAGTCAACTAGTACCATTGGGTCCACTTCGCCTAATGGGGCCACATGTACCAGTCACTAGAGTGTGGGGAACACTGATAGAGGCTAACTTCCATTGACTGCACTTACATGCATCAATTTAGGTGCCTCCTATGCCAATCCCTACATTTTAAGAGCCACTGGGAGTCTCGGAACCAACCTCCTTCAGTTAGTTGGAGTTGGAACTAGTTAAGCTTAGTTATTTTCCAGTTACATTATTTTAGATCACAATTAGTTCAGTTAGCACTAGTTATGCATGGCTGCATGTGGATTAGGCGCCTTTTCTCACCTACAAATTCAATTAGACCGAGTTAACTATTTATAACTGATTGTGTGAGTTGTTTAGACATATGGAGTTAACCATTTGGACTTTAATATTGATTAAGACATCCTGAGTTAGCTAGTTAGTTAGGTACAGTCACATCTAGTTGGTAGATTCGAATTACTCCCTAATGGATTCAAATTTTGTTTTATGTAAACTATTGTAATACTGGATTTAATTAATGATAATGATATTGTAATGATTTGAGCTATACTCATATATTTACTATGTGGTTTTATTTGTTCAGTGTGTATCTTCATTCTCCTTTTACTGCATCAATAATATTGGACTCATTGCTTGATGATATAAATGGCACATCATTTTTAACACTGTGTGTCATCCTTATATGAGATCATCAATGGTGTGTCATCCTTATATGATTTATCAAGACGAGGAACCCAAAATGATTACTCAAAAAAGCCATAACATTGAAAAAATATACCAATGCTCTGCACTAAATCCCTACAAATTGCATATAACAAAATGAAAATGAACTTATAGAGTTACAGTATAACATACCTCTCTTTGCACATTCGTTGACCCCAAAAATTCAAGCCTAGAAACATGATTTTCTTTGGTTCGATTCCAACTTGCATGCGGCAAATTGTTCCCATAAACACAATTTGTTTTCATTTGAGAGATATTTTTAAGATATTTCTTTAATTTTTTTTCTTAAATTAGTGTTTTTATAAATAAACAATCCGACAATGGTTTTTCCTTTATACTTTAATGTATTAGTACAAATTCAATTCGGATACGATTCAATTACAATTTAGTTAATGATTTGTTGAATGTATCATATCTGTATTATTCTGAATATTCATTGTATTTTAAACATCATGTGAATTTTCACACATGAAGTGTCAAATGGTTGAAGCTTGTTACTATGGCACATATACAATTTTACAACATACCTTTCTTTGCACGTTCGTTGAGCCCAAAAATTGAAGTATTCAATGTTACGCTGCCTAGAAACATGATTTTCTTTGGTTTGATTCCAATTCACAATCCACAAATTGTTGTTGACAAACACATTTTGTTTTCATTTGAGAGATATTTATAAGATTTTTTTTAAATGAGTGTTTTTATAAACACACAAGTGGGCCATGGTTTTTCCTATATATTTTGTATTAGTATAGATTCTCTTCGGATACAATTCAGGTACAATTTGGTTAAACAATTTCGTTGATTGTATCATCTCCGTACTATTATGAATATTCATTGTATTTTGAACATCGTCTAAATTTCCATATATAAAGTGTCATACAACCAAATCTTACTACTATAATGTGAACAAATCTTGAATTTACATTTTAAGTTACAAAATTTACATTTCAATTTATTAAATTTGTGTTATTACATTCTATGTTATTAACTTATATATTACCTTATGTAATTTATGTTTTTTTTGTAATTAAGTCACATTATATTAATATTCAACTGAAGTATTACATATTCCTACAGCAAAAATTTCCTCCTTGGACTTCTGAGACACCCAACTAACTAGTCCTAACTTGATACAAACAGACCCACAAAACCCCTCCCCAAAGGAGAAAATTGGGCTTACAAACCATTAAACAACTAGAATAACCCACATCATAACAGTACTGACCCTACAAATTATCGCAAATACCATTTTTTCTACCTAGCGTTCTAAGCACATAGATACTCATGATGATGACCCAAGCCTTGGAGGTTATACATTCTATAAACTTGAACATTGACTATCAACAAAACAAGACTAGACAAAATTTTATAAACAACCACATTCAATGTAATTTTGAATACACATATCATAGCCATTACGACACTTAGAACTTCAAAGAGGGAGAAGCAATCCCATCGTGCGTCGGTCCACCAATTGGATCGCTCCTCCTTTATTGTGCCTCAACATCTAGATTCCCTACCACACCCAGCCGTTGAAGGAAGGGGATGCCCAATTCTTTACAAATGGGATCAATATTCATGTGTAGAAGCGTGGTATCAACATACAATTCTCTCCATAACACAACCGATACCTCATCCCCTCTCTCCTTCTCTTCTCGATCCAACAATACCCAACTGAGGAGCCCATTCATGATCCAATAGAGTCTGATTGAATTCCCATGTATCCCCTGACAAGCGTGCGATGAACCCTGGGTTGACTAAAATTTCTAGGAAAAAGGATTCCACAACCGTCTTCCGTTCTTAAATGTTTGTTGGTAAGATGTTAAGTTATTTTTAGGCAATTGCGGATGCCATTGAAGGCCTTACAACCACAATATTAAAGAATCAAAAATTGATATTTGATAAGGTTTTACAATGGTGACTTTTGCTACGACCTAAAAGGTCTTTTGCGATATCTGAGAAGTAAATTTTAGTCATCTATTCATCAATCACGGTTACAAGATTTAGTGTAGAGTTTCCTTTCATGGATTTTCTAAACCACCTAGGAAATTCTGATTTAATTCTGCTAAATATTCCTTAATGGACTGAAAATGCGAACTAGGATTTGAATCTCCTAAACCTGCAATTTCGAAGTAGATAAAACTACAGTACATGGCTGCCCTTATGCGGGTTTTGCGTTAACAACTAAATTTCTTAGGTTAAAACATTAAGATCCTGATTAAATCCATTTTTCTTAAATCTGGAACTATATAGGGTCTTCCTGTTTTGATCTGAACTGGCTTAGTGAGGATTAAATCCAACATCCTCTTATAGTTAAATTTTGGACCCTTTCTCGATCTGTTAAAAATTTTGATCTGTTGAAACACTCTATCTATTAAAATGTACAAGAATATTTTACAAAGATCCAACATAATACTAAAATAATTTTATCAGTTAATAAATAGAACCTATCATTCAGATATGAAATAACCCCATTAACAGTTATGAAAGAATTCCAGTAATCTACGTCAGGATTAAAACTGTTAGTTACAATTATAACATTGATATTAGTTTTCATTAATAGAGCACAGATAGTCGTCCCATATAAATTTGTGACAGGGGAAAAATACTACCAATCCATTAAAACTATTATGGGTACTTCGAGATCTAGATAACCTAGTTGTTGTAATCAAATATAATGTACAAAAAGAGATTTATTTTGAACAATAATGCAAGGAGGATATGAGAACTATAGTAAAAAATCATTTCATAAACCCAAAGTGTAATTATAAATCAAAACATTTCTTGGACTAAACAATCTAAAGAACCTGGTCAATTTGCATAGCACCGAAACGAAGTAAGAACAACCGCGTTCCACCCAACCGTAGATTTAGAACAATTTTCTCTATGTTCTCAATCACCCCGAGCTAAATTATGCATGCCAAGAGTAGTGACGGTCAATCCTCAGGTTCATATCTCTGTGATCTAGTGAGAAATAATTTTCCTAACACAGAGTGCTCACACAGCAAGGATTAAATCACTTTCCTAACACAGAGTGCTCAAACAACAAGGATTCCTTTCCAGCATACTAAGCAGCATACAAACTCCCTCGTATGCCTCCTTCTTATAGTTTATTTTGCCTAGGTCTTTTCTGCAAGCATCCAATTCCTCTTGAAATTTCTGCAGTTAACAAAATCCCTGATTTTCAGGGTGTGTCTAGTGCCATAAATGCACTTCTGACACTTGTTTCAACATCCCTGATATTAACTCTTCCTTATCCCCCACTCTTGCATGCATAATATCCTCATTCAACATGGTTGTCCTCCTTTATTCATAATTATTATTTAACCATACTGTCTTATTACATCTGTCCTCCAAGGACCTATTGGCAGATTTCAGATCCACCCAATTTTATTCAATTTAAAACAAGAATTCAAAATAAATCATAATTACTAAAAACCTTTTTTTGCGGGATGTCACATCTTCACCCCCTTAATGTGAACACTATCCTTGGTTGTTTTATTCTTCCTCCACTGGTTGTGGGAATAATTATGGGTACTTCCCTCGCATATCTTCTTCAAATTCTCAAGTTCATTCCTCGGGTCTAAAGTGCTTCCATTGCACCTTTACCCGAGCGATGACTTGGTTCCTAAGTGTTGTTTCTTTCCTATCCAGAATGCATAAAGGTTCCACTTGAAACTCATCTTCTGGTTCCTCCTGCACCACATTCCAATCAATGATGTCAGTGGGATCATCAATATATTTCTTTAATAATGAAACATGAAAAACATTATGAATTCTTAAATGTGTTGGAAGCACAAGTTTGTATGCCACGGGTCCAACTCTTTCCAAGATTTGAAAGGGTCTGCAGAACCGTGGTTCCAATTTGGTACAACTTCCCAGTTTGAGGGATCTCCTTTTGGGCTTGATTCGCAGATATACGTGGTATCCAATAGAAAAATATTTATGTTGTCTTTTTAAGTCAGCATAACTCTTTTGGTGATCTTTTTCCACCTTTAAGTCCTTCTATACTTTTCAAATAATTTGTTCCATGTCTTGCGACACTTCAGGTCCTACTATGAGATGATTTGCGGGGCTATCCCAACTAACTGGGGTAGTACACTTCTTCCCATATAGGATTTCAAATGGGCTCATTTTTTATGAGGCTTGATATCCATTATTGTATGTCAACTCCACCAGATGCAAATATTCTTCCCACTTAGTGGGTTTTTCCATAACGTACATTCTTAACATATCTTCTATGACTTGATTTGTACATTTTGTCTCCCCATCTATTTCAGGGTGATAACTAGTGCTGAAGTTTATTTTGGTTTCTAAACCTACAAACAAATATTTCCAAAATTTTGATGTAAATTTAGCATCCTGATCAAATAATACCGTATTTGATACCCCATGCATTCGAAATATTTCCTTCAAGAATGTTTCTGCAATACTAGCCACTTTGTAAGTCGATTTCATAGGAGTAAAATGCGCAGATTTTCTTAACTTATCTACTACAACAATAATTGAATCATGATGTCTTTGTGTTTTTGGAAAATCTGTAATCAAATCCAAGGATATAACTTCCCATTTCCATTCAGGAATTAGCAGAGGTTGTAAAAAACCTACTAGGTGTTGATGACCAGCTTTCACCTATTGACATTCCAAGCATTTAGATAAGTAATCAATTAAATATGTTTTAAATCCAGGCCAAAAGAATTGTTTCCTGAGGGTTGTTATCATTTTTTGGTAACCAGGATGGCCAGCATAAGGACATTTGTGCATCTCATTTAGAATAAACAGTTTCAATTCTGTAATATTAGGCATGTACAGTATATCTTTAAACCATATTAGGCCTTTTCGATCTACCTTGAATTCTGTCCCACTTAAATTTACTTCATCTTTTTGTAGGTTATTCAGCAAAATCACATATTTTGCATCGTGTTCACTTGTTGTTTTTATTCTATTCAACAGATCACTTTCAATTCTACTCATAATTATTTCATATACTTCATGAATTCTTTGACTGAGCGCATATGTCACCTTTTTTTTACCCTTGATGTGTTTTATCTTGAAGTAAAATTCACTCAAGAAGGCCATCCCTCTTGCTTGCCTAGCATTATGTCTAGGTTGTGTAAATAAATTCTTTACGCAAGTATTATCAATTAATAAAAGAAAATTTTTCCCTAACAGGTAGTGACGCCACATTTTAAATCATGTACTACTGTTGTCAATTCCAAGTCATGAACTACATAATTCCGCTCGTGTTCTTTCAATTTAAGGGACTCATAACATACCACGTGTCCTTCTTGAGATAACACTACTCCCAATCCCTCTTTACTAGCGTCTATACAAACTGTATAGTTCTCATAAGGGTCAGCTAATTTTAATATTGGTGCCATGGTTAATAATTTTTTGAGATTCTCAAAACTTTCCTGACACTTTAGGGACCATATGAACTTTACTCCTTTCTTTTGTAAAGAAGTACTGGGATAGGAAATCCTTGAGAATACTTCGATAAACCTCTGGTAATAACTGGTGAGTCCCATGAAGGATCGAATATCATCTACATCCTTTGGTACTACCCATTCTGAGAAATCTTTTATTTGCTGTAGATCTACCATGATTCCTTTTTTCAAAGATAATATGATCTAAATACTAAATTTATTTTTTAAAGAATTCACACTTTTCAAATTTAGCATAAATTTGATGATCTCTTATATTTTGTAAAAAAATTCTTAAATGTTGTTGATGTTCTTCCTCTAACTTGGAGTAAATTAATATATCATCGATAAAAATTAACACAAACCAATCTAAGTACTTGTTAAAGAAACTATTCATTAGACACATTGTTGTATAAGACAATACACCCTTGTAACCTAGGGTCTGGGGTTACCAACTTACTAATAGACTTACAGACAATCATCTTTTACAGAAAATGAAATGGGAATAGGAAGATAGTTTGGCTTACCCGGTTTATGATGGTTGATCCAAGCTTGGTCTTCTCCCGCTTCGATCTTCTCCAAAGCTTCTAGGGCTACTTCTCTTCACCTAAAAAGAGCCAATTATTCAAGCAATATATCATACATATATATATCAAAGGTTAGATGAAATGCATATTAATAACATAATTGACATCATTCATTAACCAATATACATGAGAAAAGCACTATACAAAGATTGGAAGAAGAATTCTCTTTATTAACAAACAGTGAATAAGTGAGAATAAAACCCAGCTTCTGACACAAGGACTTCTCTGCAATCGAGGACACTGAGTTTTGCTGCTCCAAGACTCTGAAGGTATACCACCAGCATAACTTTGCTCATGTAGAATTCATTGATTATCCCCATCCCAAGGCCTCTATTTATACATTGGGAAATAGAGTGGTTTTGAAGGTTAGGATGGTGGAGACAGTTGGGATAGTTATGGATTAAGGACCAACTAATCTTATCTAATCACTATTTATTATTTTAATGTCGAATTAAGGTACACGCGAGTGTTTGTATAAGCAAGGCACGTATGACACGCTTGTTTCTCAAAGGTAACTCGCGTGTTCAATGTACACTCGGGTTGCAATGCACATAGTCATGTGTGACACGCAAGTTGCAATGCAAATAGGAGCATGTGCAACCCTATATTCAGAATAAAAATATACTAGACTAGTCTGGAGATCATGCATCAATGGTCATGCACATCTATAGTTTTTTGGCCACTTCAATCCTAATTGTCCTTTTTTGTACCGACATAATGGATGTCAACACTCAAACGGAGAAGTTCCATTTTGGTTGATAACGGATGCCCCTTAATGTGTGAGGTCAGAGGGAAGCGATGGCCGAAATACATTACAATCTTTATCTTGGAGAACTCAAATGCCAAGGCAGCAGAGGAAGTACCTGAAACAACTACATATCAATGTCATATACAAAATCATATCTAAGGATGCCATGTTCAATATACTAGAACACTAGCTCCTTTACAATATTTGATTACATCATATGATATGGGTACAAGATCATGTATATTACAAAGGTGGATCGAACCCACAATATACAATGATGAGTCTTCAAAAATATGGAGGCTATGTTGCTGAACATAACATAAATCTTGCGCAACTTAGGTTTTAAGTGTGAAACTAAGGTCTTCATCAAAATCTAAGGGAACCAGTACAATCCTTACCATGTGAAAAGATGTGTTGAAGTCGAACATGGAAAGGACTCAATAGATTGTCAATCAATAGGTGAAACTGACAATTGAAGCAAAGGAGTTCACTAATAATGGTAGTGAATCCTAAGGTACCATCGTCAAAACTCTAGGTCTTTGTCTTCAGGAAGTGTTGATGAGAAACCACAATGTGATGAGGAAGGAAATAGATCCTCCAACGGATCACAAGAGTGACTAGGAACTGGATGTAAGAAGGTATACACAAGTAACACTCTTTTGAGGCCTGGAAATTCGTAGGCGGCAACAGTAAGGGATTCTCCCCAATCAATGTTCCCAACTAGCCTGTTGACCGTTTGGAATAGGGAATCCGTCCGGTTTGCGGTCCGACTAACGTAGGTCAAGAAACAAAACAAAGGCTTTACCGGTTGCGGCCCGAACCACCGAGTTTTTGTGTTTTTTGACTTTAAGAAATGAAATGCAAGTGCCTAACTAAATGCAGGGCGATCAAGATGCAGGGAGCGGTCACAATGTGATGCGCAGGTTCTTACCTCTCGTCTTATGCTCGCAAGCAACCAAATCAGATACAATAAGAAATAAACTAACTATCTAATCTCTCCCTAGGGAGAAAAGTTATCATTATGGGTGAGCAATACATTTTTGCACATGCATTATGAAGAATCACAGATAGCTGGTACTTCTTTCAAGACACATGAACGCTTACAGATATTTAAATAACCAGATAGCCGATCATTTTATAACAACATCTATTACTCACAGTGAAAAAAAATATATATCCCAGAAACTACTGAATAACATTTAACAAGAACATAGGTTCAGAACATTAAATACTCTTACAGTAAATGAAACACAGCTGAAAACGAAAGAGTTCCTCTTCAACATTATTCATTGAGTTACATTGATACATTCCACTTTTCACTCTCTCCGACAGGCAAAATTGCAGTTTCCTTTGCAAAACGAAGTAGTTCCTCTTACAAGCAAACATTTACAAAATTTTCCAGCGAAAAAAGCCCTTTCTCAATTCCCCTTTTCCATATTTAACTACCCCTACAGAGTGTTTCGTTTTTTCTTCCAGACGCATGACCTTTCCGCTTCTCGAACGCTTCACATTCCGACCTTTTGTGTGCATGCAATCATGAACCACTTGGTAACTGATCCGTTTCTGCGTATTCATTATTCCGGATTTTGTCTTCTATGGCCATGGCTCTCCACGGCGATTCCCTGAGCTTCAGTTATACCTCTGCCAGACGGTCCGTCTTTCTTCACACCATGGTAGGTTGACTGGTCTCCTCGAGACTCTCTGCAGTCAATCAACAAGCATCATTTGTTTCAAAGGCGTCGCAAACAGAGCATTAGATTCTAACAATTGAACGACAATCCCACAAGAAAATGGCCGGGTTCATCTCTTGTTCGGAGAAGAAAATCGACCGAGCTTTGGGCGGGAAACTGATGAATCGGTAGTCGAAAGGAAGTAATCTCGGAGACCAAAAGGTTCTCCCAGCCGCAACGGTGGGCGAGGCTTAAGTTGTGGGCTAGCGAAACGCAAGCACGAGGGGCTTTAAATCGGCCATTGGATGGTTTTGAGCTTTGGAGGCCGGAAGACTTTCAGGGCCGCAACAGCGGGAAAGAGAGCTCGGAGATACGCGAAGCGGGCGGGAGAAATAATCGGACGTCGGGAGACTTTAACATCGGAAGTTAAAAGAATCTTCCAGCCGCAACGGCGGATGAGTTAGGGCTACAGGTAAGCGGTTTAAGGTTTAACACGAATCGGACGTCGGAGAAACTTGGAGAGTCGGACGCTAAAATGATCTGAGAGCCGCAACGGCGGCGGAAAAGAAACTCACAGCTTCCGATCTGAAAATAAAAAGAGGCCCGATCACAATAAAAAACAAGTACTCAAACAGTTTTAAGGATTAGGCATAGCTAGGTTCGTTATTTCTTCGAAAAGGCCACTCTGAAGAACAACGATTTTCCCCCTTTCTTTTATCGACCAGTCAACCAGACATCCACGACTCAAACCGAAACTGAACAAGGCATACATAAACCGGCTGACATCCATCTTCAAAGTGAAACGAAAATAAGATACGCCCAAGAGGCTCAAGAATTTAACGATCAAACCAAGCAAAGATGATGAGGAGGGGCACAGAATTTAAATAACAATAAATTTGGGGAGAAGAGTTGTGGCAGCAACAAGTGGCGATTTCCTGGTGAACCTAGATCTCTGGGTAACTTTTCTTTGAGTGGTAGATTGTTTCACAACAAAATTGCATCAAATGAATTCTTCCAGCTATCTAGATGAATTTCTCAACCGACAGAAGTGTGTACCTTAATCATTGATGATGGTCCATTGGGGGAAAGGGAAAACCGAGACCTTCAAGTCCAGATAACTATGCTGAGGCCAGAGTATGAGTTTCAATATTACCTCTGTTTTCAGGTAGCTAACAGTGTGGACACCACAGGATTGTAGCCGATAGTGAACAGCAGTATTCGTTTGTTCCTCATTCCCATGCCATTTTAACACTTTTGTGCTTTTAGACTTTTGTCCCTTTCATCTGAGTCCTTCTGTACGCCTTTCTTACTAAATTTTAATTCAGGATCCTCTATCCCATAGTGTCCTTTTGTGTGAGTGGTGTGCTTCAAGTTTCAGCTCACGGACGGAGAGGATCTTTCGGCAATTTAGTACTTATGATTCAGCACCTGCTTTGATTTATGATGCTTTTATAGAAGTTTTGACTCTTTATTTGCCTTTTGGAATCCGTTTCTTGGCATGGGATCATTTATATTTAATACACTGTTCACTTTGCTTCTTCCCATGGGTCTTTTACTATCGCTCCTTAGAACATTTTAAATGTGATGTGGATGGAGCCCCGACATAGTACTCCATACTCCTCGAATCCGGTTTAATTCACAGGGGTTAAGCAGGACTTCAATGCACACAACATTTTATTCGAGAAAACTGTTAGGCTGGAAGAAATCTTTTAGCAACACACAGGCTGATACTCAACGTATTTGCTATTCCCGAAAGACCTTAATATCCTCCAGACAACCGCAAGTTCGTTCCCCTTATTGAAAATCAAAAACTTAAAATTAAATCAAATGAAATCATGACTCGAAAACAACTCCACAGCTTATTTATATACAAGACAGAAAACTCAAAGACAACTTCAAGAAAAATAAGGCTTGAGAACCAAACCATTAACTGGCAGGTTCTCCTCCCATCCTTGTAAATCTTGCAGCTTGTAAGTAGCAGGGCCAAGTTTTGCTTTGATCTGAAATGGGCCTACCCACAATTGTTGAAACTTAGTATGCTTTCCCTTCTCGTCATGGGGATGATCCCATTTGAGAACGAGGTCTCCCACTTTCAAGTCCCTTTTCCCAGCTTTATGTTTGTCAAACCATATTTTTACTATCTCCTGCTGTTGTTTAAAACGTTCTCTAGCCTTGGATCTGGCCTCCTCTACTTTCAGAAGATTATATCCTTATTTGGAGAACCTCGTCATCTGACCCCCTTGACTCTTGGGCTAGAATGGAAGCTGGTAGCATGATATTGGGGGGCAGGATGGCCTCCTTACCGTACACAAGGGTATAGGGTGATCCCTATTGCAGACTTGGGGGTGACTCTGTCAGCCCACAAGGCATTGGGTAAAGTTGAGTGCCAACTTCTCTGGTTTTCGATGACAGTCTTCTTCAGAATTCTGATAAGGTTTTTATTAGAGGATTCTGCCAGGCCATTCCCTTGCGGATAGTAGTTAGCAGAATAATGTAATTTTATCCCTTTATCATGAGCAAATGCAGTCAATTTAATTGACGAAAAGTATTTAGCATTATCAAAAACTAACGAAATTGGAACTCCAAACCTGGTCATGATATGATCTTGTAGGAAGTTGATGACTTCGTCTTCATTTATCTTGCGCAATGGGATAGCTTCGACCCAGCGGGTGAAATAATCAGTAGCAGTAAGAATGTACTTGTGCAGCAAGGAAGAATTCGGTTTTATTTCTCCAATAATGTCTAGCCCCCATTGTTCAAATGGTTCCATGATAATCACATGCTTTAGAGGTGCTGCTGCTTTAGGAAGTCTTCCACCGCATCTTTGACAAATATCGCATTTCCTGACATGTGCATGCGCATCCTTGAAGAGCGTAGGCCAATAGTAACCGGCTCTAAGGATTTTGTGGGCTGTAGTATCGCCTGAAAAATGTCCCCCAGCCGGACCATCGTGTAATTCAGACATTACTTTCTCAGCATCCTCTTTCTCCAAGCATCTTAGGAGGACTCCATTGTAGTTATTTCTGAATAATACTCCTTCTACGATTTGGTAGGAAGCTGATTTTAAACGAAGAGCTCCCCTTTTGTTTTGAACCCCAATGTTCTGGCAACATCCCTGACTGCAAGTAATGCACAAGGTCTCTATACCAGGACTCAGGAGCCGTGAACAAAGGACATACATCCATCACATGCAATTCGACTTCATCTTCCCATGCTTGTTCGTTGTTGTTTCCGCCTCCAGTCATCAATTTGCATAATCCTTGACCTTTCACTATAGAGGTTGGCTTGAATTCAAGGTCGTATTCTTGAAGGGCTGTTACCCAGTTGCCCCTTCTTTCTCCTAATTCTTTCTGTATGAGAAGGGATCTTACCACTGGGTAAGGGACTATTACCTTGGTTCGGTTTTTTAATATGTAAGGCCTGAATTGCTTCACTGCCTTAAATACTGTGTAAGCCTGCTTATCAATGGCTGGGTAGTTTAATTCAGCTCCTTGTAGCCCAATGCTCATAAAAGAGATTGGGAATTCGTCACCCCCGTCTTCCTTTTGCGTAAGCACAGCTCCTAATGAATCATCGGATGCAAATGTATACATAATAAAATCTTTATCAAAGTCTAGGCTTTTCAGAGAAGGCGCATGTGCAACAGTAGTCTTGATTTTACTGAAAGCATTCTTTTCAATTTCAGTCCACTTAAATTGTGTATTTTGCTTGACCATCTGCTATAGTGGTTTAACAGTCTGGGAAAAATCAGGTACAAATCTTCTGACAAATTTTATGGTTCCCATGAAGGATTACATTACCCTTTTATTGTGGGGCATAGGGATTTGTTCAATGGCCTTAATTCTTTCTGGGTCTATAGATATACCTTTCTTTGAAACTATATGCCCCAATAGCTTGCCTTTCGTGACAGCGAACACGCACTTCTTAGGATTGAGGGAAATTCCATACTTTCGACAGCGTTCGAAAATTTGCTTTAGGTGGAAAGCGTGTTCCCCTCTCTTCTTCGAGAATATTGTGATGTCATCAAGGTATACCACAACACTTCATCCAATCAGCCCGTGGAAAGCTATGTCCATAGCCCTCTGAAATGTTGCTCCGGCGTTAATCAGTCCAAAGGGCATCCTTCTATAAACAAAAGTTCCCCATTTAGTTCTGAACGTTGTCTTTAATCTATCTTCCTCGGCTACTAACACCTGGTTGTAACCAGAGAAACCATCTAATAATGAAAACAATTCAGAACCGGACACCATCTGTAGCAATTGCTCCATGGGAGGCACCGGATAGTTGTCTTTGTCTGAGGCACGGTTTAAGTTTCTAAAGTCCACACACAGTCTGATTTCTCCTGACGTTTTTCTAACTGATACCAGATTGGACACCCATTCGGAGTGCCTGAATTTAAAAATAATTCTATCATCTAACAATTTCTTTACTTCGCTCTGGATTAGTGGCTCCAACTTCGGGTGCATCTTCCTTAACGGCTGCTGATATGGCTTGACGCCCGCTTTAATAGGGACGATATGCTTGATGATGCTAGTGTCGTAGGTTTTCAAATCTTGGTACGTCCAGGCAAAGGCATCTTTTCACTGTTTAAACAAACTGATGAACCTATCCCTCTCGGCTGGTGAACAACATTTGTCGAGGTTCACAAACTTAGGATCCGTTTCAGTCCCTAAGTTTACCAGTTCGAACTGTAGAGTTGAGCTGTGCATCTTTACGTTAGCGGGTCTTCTGAATTTTTCATCCAAGTCAAACATCTTCTCTAACGTTCTGACCCCTTTAGGGACGAAATTGTCAAATTTCATCTCGGCTTAGTGTTTTTCATCATCGATAATCGCTCCTTTGAATACCTCCTCATTTGTTAAACATTCTATGATTTGCTGATCATCATCGAACACCCTCAGATTGGTGATCATATCCGGTACGGAAGGCCTGAAAAGCAATTCAACAGTACATCGATTATTCGAGGGAACAAGCCTGGCGGCCGAAGTGGCCAATAAGTCAGCGGCTGCGTTTTTCATTCTTGGGATTGAAATAATATTGAATGCATAAAAACATTTAAGCAAATCCCATACCTCGTTCACAGTGAATTTGATTCCGGACTTGTTTCACAATGATTTCAAAATCCCCAAAAACTTTCAAATTACTTACCTTCAATTCAATTGCTTTCTTGAGACCCTGCACCAGCGCTTCATATTCAACTGTATTGTTAGTACACTCAAACTCTAA
>LPNX011185934.1:0-27977 GCA_001517045.1 Pseudotsuga menziesii
CAGCACGCCATTCAACACACAGAACACTAGTATTTTTGGCCAATGGCCCTGGAAAAACCCACTAGGGGAAAACCAGTCAGAGAGAGAGATTTTATTATAAGGAAATTTACATCAAACCTTAGAAATTTTCAGACCAAGTTATCTCAACCCGGAAGAGAAAATTCCTGTCTCATTTTCTATGCCAAATAGAAAAAATCAAACTCAGATTTTTTTTCTTCTCTGTTTTTTAACTCGATTTTCATGTTGTTGTTCAGAATGTATGGATGGACTATACGGACCTCGAAATTCGTTCCCAGGAAAAAAATTCTCGAAAATCATGCCAAGAAATCTGCCTCGAAAAACGTGCCCATCAATAAATGTTGTTGTCCTCTATATTAGAGAAGGAAACTTCTCTTCTCAGCTCTCTCTTCTCACTTCAATCTGCAAAAGTGAGGGAAAATGCCTTTCCCGTGCCTTTTTGAGAAAACCTAGGGTGAGTCTAATTTAACGGTGGAGATTAGATTAGATCAAGGGCTGAAATTAAATGCTCATATTTTATTTCTAAAATATTAATTTCACTGACCCACTTAAATTTATCGAAAAAGTGACTTTAATGCTCTAAAGTCAAATTAAATGCTTTTACTTAAGTGATTTAATGCAAGGGTCACTTTATGTCCCCTCTCTAAGTGACCAAGGCAAAAGTCACTAGAGGAACAATTCCCTAGGTACAAAACTAACACTCCCTCTTACCGAGGAAGGTGTTCTGCACCACTCCCAACTTGTCTCTGACGAAGACAAACTTGCCCCTCCCCAACAACTTCGTCAGTATGTCTGCTACCTGCTCATCAATGGAAATGTACTGAAGCGTGACTGCTCCTCTCTGAACATAGTCTTAGATGAAATGATATCTGATCTCTGTGTGCTTTGACCGATCATCAAAGACTGGATTCTTAGAGAGTTGGATGCAACTCTGATTGTCACAATAAATCACCATAGGCCTAAGCTCCTGACCAAATAAATTCACCAGCAACTTACGAAGCCACAATGCCTTGCAACTGGCCAAACTAGTTGCCATGTACTCAACCTCTGTAGTACTCAATGCAATGGACTTCTGCTTCCGACTGAACCACGACACTGCTGCCGAGCCCAAACTGAAACAACATCTGGAGGTGCTCTTCCAGTCTGCCACACTGCCTACCCAATCTGAATATGTATAGCCAACCAATCTGATCCCCTCTGACCTCCTGTAGTCCAAACCAAAATCCACTATCCCTGAAAGATAGCGCAACACATGTTTTGTAGCGACCCAATGCACACTCATAGGCTCAACCATGAACTGGCTAAGAGTGTTCACTGCAAAACACAAATCTGGCCGAGTGTTGACTAGATACATCAATGACCCGATAAGCTGACGATATAAAGTAGGGTCCACCAACTCTCCCTCAGAAGCATGAATCTTCTTCCAGTTGGTGATCATAGGTGTAGACATAGGCCTACAATCCTCCATCCTGAATCTCCTCAAAATATCAACCGCATACTTTCCTTGCCCTAGGAAAATATGTCCAGGATCCTGCCAAACCTCCAATCCCAAAAAATAATGCATCAACCCAATATTAGTCATCTCATACTCTGTTGCAAGATCCTTCTTGCAAGCTGCAATGGGTCTCTCTCTCTCCCTATGATAAACAAGTCATCAACATATAGCAGAAGAACAAGCGAATCATCTCCAACCATGATGAAGTAGAGATTCGAATCTGCTTCACTCTTCTGAAACCCCATACTCAACAAGTAAGAATCAATCCTACAGTACCAAGCTCTTGGAGCTTGCTTCAACACGTAAAGGGCCTTCTTCAACCTGCATACATGTGTCTCTCTATCATGTATCTCAAAGCCCTGAGGCTGCTCAATGTAAATCTCCTCCTGTATGATCCCATTGAGAAATGTGGTCTTCACATCCATCTGATGGATCTTCCAACCCATTTCTGCTACAATGGAGATCAAGCTCCTGATAGAAGTATATCGAGCAACCAGCGCAAAAGTCTCATCATAATCAATGCCCTCAACCTGTGAAAACCCCCGTGCTACAAACCTGGCTTTGTACTTCTCCACACTCCCATCTGCCGCATGCTTTAGCTTGCAAAGCCAACGAGAAGTCACCACCGACTTCCCCTCCGGTCTTGGAACAATCTCCCATACATCATTCTTCATGATGGAATGGTACTCATCCATCACGGCATCTCTCCATACCGAATGCTGGGAGGCTTCCTCAAAAGTAGAAGGCTCAAAATCTCGTGTACAAGACGCCAACACCATGCCCAATCTGTCAGGCATCTTAATGGCTCTCACCTTGTCACTGGGTCTCCCAGCCTTTAAGGCATCCTTCAAGGTCTCCCGAAGCCACTTCGGCTTCTTCTTCCTTGAACGTTCTTCCCACACTGGCCCGTCCTCATCTGAAGAGCTACCAGAGCTAGAATCCCCAGTCAACTGTGAACCTGAAGTTGGTGTGCCAACACCAGGTGTACCCTGTAATCCTAATCCCGATCCCCTGTAAGGTATACCTGTAATAGTAGACCCATCACCTATCCCCGAAGACCCTGCTGGCCTAACCACTGAACCTGGTTAACCTGGGCCAACACTCTGTGGTCCTGCAACCCCGAAAACATGTGATCCTAACTTCTGCGTAAATGGAACTTGTGCCACAACCTGAGGTGCAGGGACCTATTGCTCTCCCTGCTTTGACTCTCTCGACCTCCTGAAGGCTCGCTCCTCCTCAAACTTCACATCCCTTCTCACCACCACTTTCCTCTGAGAGGGAAGATAAATACGAAAAGCCTTCATAGTCTCATCATAACCCACAAAGATGCCCTTCTCTGCAGTTGGCTCCAACTTTTTCCTCTTCTCTGAAGGGACATGAGAGTAAGTCAGACTACCAATATATGAAAATGGCCAACTTCAGGCTTCTTTCCTGAAAAGCACTCCTCAAGTGTCATATTCCCCACTGCCCGATGGAGACTCTTGTTTTGAATATATACAACGGTGTTGCAAGCCTCAACCCAGAGAAAGAAAGGAAGTGACCAGTCATGAAACATAGCTCGAGCTGCTTCAACAATGGACCTGTTCTTCCTCTACTACTCCATTATGCTCTGGAGTATACGGAACTGTCAACTATCTGTTGATCTCCTTCTATCTGCAAAATATATCAAACTCCTTGGAGGTATACTCACCCCCGTTATCTGATCTCAAGACTCGGATCTTCCTCCCTGTTTGGTTCTCCACAAGAGCTTTGAACTCTTGGAACCTCTGCAAGACTTCCTCAGACTTCTTACTCTTCAGAAAGTAGATCCAGGTCTTCCTGGAATGGTCATCAATGAATGTCACATAATACTCATATCCTCTCAAGGACACAGAAGACATAGGTTCGCATAAGTCTGAATGTATTAATTCAAGAGTACCAGTTGACCTGCTATCACTGCTCGAAAAAGCAGTCTTGGTGTACTTTCCCAAAGCACACCCCCTACACACATCACTCTGCCCTATGTTGAACTCTGGTAAACCTGACACCATGTGCCTCAACAACCCCAGGGATGGATGATGCAAGTGAGCCATCCTCCTATGCCAAATCTCACACAATTCACTGCTGCCGCTATGTGCTAAAGCATGTTGTGGCTGAAACAAGAGCCTATACAGTTTCCCACATCTCACTCCACTGACAACTGAAGCAGATGGTCCTGCAGTGTTGGGAAACATATGCACGAGTCCATTGATGAAAGACACCCAAAGACCCTGATCCTCTGTCATGGAAACTGACACTAGGTTCTTCTTCAACCCAGGTACGTACAATACATCTTACAATACCATGAGACTCATGAACTCCCTCTAAAATGCAATGGTCCCACGTCCAACTGCACTGACTACTGAGTCATCTCCCAACACAACCTCCACATCTGTATCTGCTTGTGAAAGCTCGAAGAACATCTCATGAGCACCTGTCATGTGGCTCGAGGATCCGCTATCTATGTACCAAGTGCTGGAAGTAGATGCACTGTAAAAATGGTCTGTCACACAGGAAAACTCCCTCTGTTTGTCAACATCCGCACTGGTGAGAATGGATGCTCTCTCTCTCTCTCTCAACATGCTCAGTGCATAGTGAAAACTCACTCTGAAATCTAGCTGCAAAATCATCGATCTCAACTGAAATGGTTGTCTATTGCTTCTTCTTCTTCTTGTTCGAACACGTAGTGGCATAGTGTCCCATCTTGTGACATGCAAAGCACTTCACAGTGCTCATATCCTTCTTCTTCCCATCCTGCTGCTGCTTGGCCCCACCCTTCTTGGGACCCTTCTTACTCTTCTTCTTCCCTTTCGCTGTCAATGCCACATCCTCCTCATCTCCCCTACTAGTAGAACCACTGCAAAGCAAGAAACCCCTGCGTGTCTCCTCCTAAACAAAGTCATCACGGACCCTGTCCCAAGATGGTAAGTTCTCTCTGGCCACCAACCCCTGAACAAACACAGTCCAAGGTGCAGTCACCCCATTCAGGGTTGTCCGCACTAACTCGAGACTAGTAACCACCACCCCCACAGCTGCAAGCTCATCTCTCACCTGAGAGATCCTAGTAAGATAGGCCATACACACCTCTCCTTTGACCATCTTGATGTTTTTCAGCTTCTCCCTAAGCACCATCTTCCTATTCTCATTAGTACTCTCAAACAAGTCGGTCAAAGTAGACCACATCTCATGTGCATGATGTTTCGCTGAAATGTGAGGAATAACATGATCTTTAACAGCATCTAAGATCATCCTCATGGCTTTAATATCCTTCTTATTAAATGCTGCAAGTAACGCTGCATCAGTAGAAGGAGGAATAGTAATGGGATTTGCTATAATGTTTCTAACTACTTCCTCCCACAACTCATTCTCCTTCAGCACAAGTAAAATCCGGGCTTTCCAAGGGACAAAATTCGCTGCCCCATCCAACCTATCCCCAGTTCTCAACCCCATGGAAGTCATTTTCTCAAAGAACAAGTTTCAGCAAAATGTACCACTGTCACAAAGGTTTTTCTGAATTCTGGAAATGACTGTTTCACTGCTAAAATTTAATTTTCTACCACAACCTACTCTGCTACCATGTAGATTTTTCTTAAGTTTTTAGCCATCAGTTTTAAATAAAATTTATATCTTTGTTTATGACATTCTCAGAAAAGTAAAGTGCTGGAAATAAACAAAAATTTTCAGACTTAAAACACTGCTGTAACTAATCTTTTTCAGTGACAGTAAATAAAATATTAGCACGCCATTCAACACACAGAACACTAGTATTTTTTGCCAATGGCCCTGGGAAAACCCACTAGGGGAAAACTAGTCACAGAGAGAGATTTTATTATAGGGACATTTACAGCAAAACTCAGAAATTTTCAAACCAACTTATCTCAACCTGGAAGAGAAATTTTTTGCCTCGTTTTCTGTGTCAAACAGAAAAAATCAAACTCAATTTTTTTCTTCTTCTCTGTTTTCTGCCTCGATTTCCATGCTACTATACGGACTGTATTATACGGACCTCGAAATCCGTGCCCAATTTTTTTCTCGAAAATCATGCCCAAAAATCTACCTTGAAAAACATGCCCACTGCTTTGAAAATCGTATCGTATGAACTGTACAGACCAGCAATAAATGATGTTTTCCTTTCCTTGATTTTTGTGCCCTCTTTACTATTGTTCTCCTCGATTTGCGTCCTAAATAAATTTCCTTTCTATCTCAAAGAAGGAAACTTCTCTTCTCAGCTCTCTCTTCTCACTTCAATCTGCAAAAGTGAGGAAAAATGCCTTTCCCATGTCTTTTGGGAAAAAACCTAGGGTGAGTCTAATCTAAAGGTGGAGATTAGATTAGATCAAGTTCTGAAATTAAATGCTCATATTTTATTTCTAAAATATTAATTTCACTCACCCACTTAAATTTATCAAAAAATGACTTTAATGCTCTAAAGTCAAATTAAAGGATTTTGCTTAAGTCGAATTAAATGCAAAGGTCACTTTATGTCCCCTCTCTAAGTGACTAAGGCAAAAGTCACTAGGGGAACACTTCCTTAGGTACAAAACTAACATTCTTATACATAATCAGAATTACAAAATTCTTGGCTCACTGGAAAGCTTGTTGCAAGGGATATTTGATGACACGATCAAGAGTTTATTTAGGTGTGTGTATTGTTTCTTACTCTTGTGATCTTCAAAAAGGTATGGTTCATGTTTTTAGATTTCTCTTATAATGACACATGTCTCTCATGGATAGAGTTCATCTTTAATCGTAGTATGTGAGCCTATATCATTGGTATATCTTTTTGAATTCATTGAATATGTTATGGAGGCTATGGTGACAATTATTAAGTCTTTTATCTTCTTCGTTGAAGTTAGTTGGTTGGCGTATATCATGTTTAATAATCAAGTATTCATTGATTGTGATTGAGGTTGGTTGTGGTGTCATTGAGTTGAGTGTGATTGGGCAAAGTTTAGTTGACTCTATGTGAAGTCTCGTGGTTTCTCAAATGTGTCTCTTACTTGATGAACTAGGCCAAGTAAGAAGGGTTGGTTGATTGTCAGAGCACTTGATTATATTGACACAAGTATATGATTGATTTGGCACAAGTACACAAGTAGCTTGGTACAGGTTGGCTCATTTGAGTAGGATTGGCACAATTTGCCTTATGTGCAGTTGGTCTAACTCACACTAGATGAGTTGTATGAGCAGTTGGTTTGAATTAGGTGGACTGAATTTGGTGTGTAGTTGGTTAGACTCATATTGACTAAATTGGTTGATGTGAGCAGCAGGTTGATTTGTACAGATTGTTTTGTACAGGTTAATGTGCAATATAGTACAGTTGTGGTGCAGTGGTCAGTTGATGAGCAATGGATAATTGATGAGCAAGCCCAGTTGATGAGCACTGATTAGATGATGAGCAATGGCTAGTAGTGGCAGTGGTTGTGCAATGTGGTATAGATTGTGCAGTGTAGTACATGTGTTGATTAGCAGGTCCGCAAGATCGGTGTGGTCGTGGTTCAAGATTTTCCATCTTCATATCAGGGTGGCAGGACTAGGAAAGGAAAGGGGGTTGTAGCCTCCTTCCGGTTGTAGTTGTAGAACTAGGGAGTTGGAGCTTCGTTAAGGTTGTAGCCTATAAATTAAGGGGATGTAGCCTCCTTCCAGTTGTAGCTAGAGAAATGAAGTCATTGTAATAAGGGGGTTGTTTCCTCCTTCTAGTTGTTGTTGGAAAACTATTATTATAAGGCTTCCGTGGTTGTTCGCCCAGGACTTGGGTTTCCACGTAAATATCTTGTGTACTATTTTTTTCTATGGTTCTTATGTGATAATGATATGATGATATGTGATGATGAGCTATAATTGTTGATATAATGATAACAACGTACTTTGCATAATATTGAATAAGTTGTTGATGATTGTTATTGTTGAAAAAGTAACAAAAAGCTATACACAATGTCCACCCCCCGCCCCTCTCAGTGTGCTCGATGTGCAACAGTCTGCACTTCCCCTGTTAAAGCTTTGTTACTGCAAGTATCTATCCATTCTGGAGTACCAAGCTCGAGGGGATTTCTTTAGGCCATATAAACCCCTTTTGAGTCTGCATACATGGTCCTTGTTTTCTGAATGCTGAAACCCTTTTGGTTGTTCAATATAGACTTATTCTTCTAATTCCCCATTCAAAAAAGTTGATTTTACATCCATCTGATACACTTTGATGTCTTTGGAACAAGCAAAAGGCAATATCATTCTTATAACTTCCATTCTGGCTATTGGTGCAAATGTTTCTTCAAAGCCTATTCCTTTGATTTGAGCATAGCCTCTTCAAACCAATCGAGCCTTCTTTCTGATTACATGTCCATCTTCATTCATGTTGTTTCTAAAAACCCACTTTGTTCCAATCACATTCTTGTTATTTGATCTAGGAACGAGTTCCCATGTTTCATTTTTCTCAATTTGATCTAATTCTTCTTCCATTTCTTTGACCCAATGTTCACTTGTACTAGCCTCTGCAAAAGTTCTTGGTTCAATTGTAGACAATAGAGAGAAGTGTACCTGCTCATTTCTTCCAAATTGTCTTCTTCTAGTTACTATTCCGACATCTTTATCACCAATAATTTGATCTTATGGATGGTTCTTCTGGTACTAGTTCTTAGGAATCTGTTGATCCTTATGTTCTTCTTGTTCCACAGTGGGTTGATTTGGTTCTTCATCTTCTGTAAGTTGTTCTTCATTTTTATCTAGTTGTTCTTCCATTTTGATTTTCTTCGTTTCTTTATGATCAAAAACTTAATTTTCTTCATCGTCTGATTCTTCTGAGTCTTCTTTGGATGATGTTAGTCTGGTCTCATCTATTTTCACGTTGATGTTTTCGATTATCTTGTTTAGTCTCAAAGTGTAGCATTTGTAAGCTTTCCTTTTGGATGAATATACAACGAATATGCCCCCATATACTCGAGAATCATATTTTCCAATCTTCTTTTCTTCTTTTTTGAAAGAGCACTTGCTTTCAAATATTCTGAAGTGTTGAGCATTTGGCGCTCTTCATGTCCATAGCTCATAGGGAGTTTTATCATTTTTGTTTTCGAGTAATCCTATGTTCATGATGTGTACAGTTGTATGAACTGCTTGTCCCCAAAATTTATCATTCAACTTAAATTCATTCAACATGGTTCTAGCCATCTCCATTACTAATCTATTATTTATTTTAGCAACTCCATTTTGTTGAGGTGTTCTAGCTACTGAAAACTGTCTTTTTATTCCATGCTCTTCACAGTACTTGTTGAATTCATCGGAAGTGAATTCTCTACCATTATCAAATTTGAGGCACTTGATTCGTGATCCTCTTTCATTTTCAACCAGTTTTGTAAAAGTTTTGAAACATCCAAAAGCTTCTAACTTCCTGATGAGAACACATACCCAGGTCATCCTGGTATAGTCATCAATAAGTAGCATAAAATAGTGTTCACCATTTAGTCCTTTGCTCTTTCTTGGTCCACATAAGTCAATGTGAACAAGCTCCAAAGGTTTCGTAGAAAAGTGCTCTTTTGTCTTGAAATTGACTCTTGTTTGTTTTCCATGTTGACAGTGTTCACATACATTGTTAGTGGGCTTTCTAACTTATGTCATATTCCGAACTGCTTGATTTTTGTAGATTTTGACCAAGTTGTCAAAGTGTATATGCCCCATTCTTCTATGCCAAATCCAACTTTCATCTTCCTTTCTCAAGTGACATTTCTCGGGCTCAATCTTATCCAACACATATATGTTGTTGGGAGCCATAGTGGTTGTGGCTACTAACTTTCTTAATCCGTGCTTCCTTATTCTGCATTCTTTTGAGTTGAAGATGAGTTCCATGTCCTTGATCACACATTTGACTAACGCTCAACAGATTATGCTTCATGTTGTCTAGAAACAAGACATTCTAAGCCTAGGAGTTTTTATTTCCAAACTTTATTGTGTCTTTCCCCAATACTTTTGTTGAATTGTTGTTTCTGAAAGAGACAGATCCTTTGTCCTTTTTTATATTAACAAAAGCACTTGTGTTACCTGCCATATGCTTGGAGCAACCGATATCAACATACCCTTCACCAATGTTGTTATTCTGGGCTTGAAGAGCAATTCCACATTCATAATCTTTTAAGTTGTCCTTGAGTTTGATCCATACCATATAATGTTCTTCATTTTGATGGTTGGACCTTTCCTCATTTCTTACTGTTGGTATCTTCATTCTGCAATCTCTGGTTATATGTCCAAAGTTGTTGCACTTGTAACATTCTATTTTTAATCTCAAGGGGCCAAATCTGTTATTGTATCGTGGCCATCTGAGGCTTGCAGAGTTATTCCTTGTATCATTTTTTTTCTCTGAAAGCAGTTTACAACTTTGTGTCCAAATTTTCCACTTGTAAAGCAATACCCATAAAAGAAATGTCCATACCTGGGAACACATGAAGGAGTTGTCTTTCTAAGATCTTGTCTTTCTACTAGCCCTCCTCTTGGTATGAATTGTTCTAGTTGACGTTTGATCTCTTCTTCATTAGTGGAGTCCTTGACAACTTATGCATAGCTTTTCAGCTTCTCTTCATTACCAATTGTCATTGAGCTTTAGGCCTCGTCAGTATTTTGCTTGTATCATATACCCATCTTGTCGAAAAATGGCTTTTGATTGTTGATGATCTGTTCTAGAATCTTGGAGTTGTTTTCATAACTCTTGCTGATATCTTTTGTCTGTAATTTGGATTTTAGAGATATTATCTCAACCTCAAGATTTTATTTTTCTTTCAATATTTCCATCAGTTGTTCAGCAAGAGAGTCTTCAATTCTGTTGGCTTCTTCTAGTTTGACCTTCAGATCAATAATGATTTGTTCAAACCCTTGTGCTTCTTCATTAAGCACTTTGTTCTCTTTCATGGCTTTCTTTAGGTCTGTCAAGGTGCCTATGAGTTCTACTTAAAGATCTACATCACTGTCATATTCAGATTCTTCATCACTATTAAGAACCTCGTTTGAGTTTAATGCCATAAATAGTATCTTCTCTGATTCACTGTCATTGTCACTATCATTCTCAGAGTCCTCACTGGATGAGTTGTTCTTCTCGTTTGTATAGACTTTTCTTCTTTGCAAACTTGTCTATTTTCTTATCCTTGTAATTATTGTACTTCTTGTAGGGTTTGAAGCTGCCATCTTCACACTATCTGAGTTCTTTGCATATGGACAGTTAAAAGCAAAATGACCTATCTTTCCACATGAAAAACATTTGAGAGGTAACTTACCTTTGTATTTCCTAGTACCTCTCTTCAACTTTCGTACAAAGTTAGTTATTTCCTCGTCATCAGATTCATCACTTGTTGGCTTGCCCTTTGTTGATTTGTTCTTCCCAGCTTGTTTGGAGGAGACTTTGATTCCTTTCTTGATGTGTCTTCCTCTTCAATTCTCATTTCATAGGCCACAAGAGTCCCATGTAGTTGATCTATTGTCATAGTGTTCAAATCTGTTATTTCTTCTAGGGCAGAGATCTTAGGATTGAACCTTTTGAGAAGAGTCCTTAGAATTTTTTGAACAACTATGGCTTCAACAACTTCTTCACTCAAACCTCTAATGGTATTCACATGTTGATCAACTCGAAGAATATGGGATGCGATGTCTCCGTCCTCATTCATCCTCGGATGTTTAAATTGTCCTTTGTATGTTTGATGTTTGGCTTGCTTGACTTTACTATCTCCTTCATATGTGGTTTGGAGTTTGTCCCACATTTCCTTTGTAGAGGGACAGTTCATCACTTTGGCAAAGACAAATTCATCTATAGCACCCAAAATGTGGTTTTTGGCTTTTGAGTTGTTATTGTATTGAATCAACTCATCTAGATCTATTGGTACGGTCTTTGGTACCTTATACCCATTTTCGATACTTTGTAATATCTCCACTCCTTGAGCTTCCACATACGCTCTCATCCTTATGCTCCAGAATGCGTTGTTGGTCTCATCAAACATGGGTGATCCACTTTTGCTTTGTTTAGCAAACTTTCCTATGACTACCTTCCAGCGGCTAGACTGTTTTGAAGAAACCTGCTCTGATACCAATTGTTGAAATACTGAGAGGGGGGTGAATCGGTAATTGCACAATAATTAAAAATTTAATCAAGAGCAAGTTGCTAATCACCAATCATAGCATATCATCAATGTACATAAAAATAACAAAATGCACAGTACACAAGATTTTGACGTGGAAACCCAAGTCCTGGGGGTAAAGCTACGTAATCCTTTTTAAAAATAAATTTGACCCAACAACAAGCGGGGTAACAAATTTAATACAACTTTTCCAGCTACAACGGGAAGGGGCTACAACCCCTTATGCTTCGTCAACTACAACGGAAAAGCTGCTACAACAACTTAACTCACAAGATTGTGAGCCCAAGCACCACCCTACCACCCTGAAGAAGAAGACTGACCCTATGGACCTGTCAAAACCAATCACTGAACTTGTTGTTGATAACCTCTGCTCTCTTATCATTGCCAAATCATCACTGTATACTGTTCATGTACATCACTCATCATACACAGTCATTGATAAACTAGTTTTGCTTTGCTTTCACTGAGCATAGTCATCATCGTCATAGTATGCATCGTGTATGCATCATCATCAAGTATACATCATCATAGAGTATGCATCAAATGTGCATCATCTTATACATTGTCATAGAGTATGCATCAAATGTGCATCATCATCATCATCATATAATGTCTAGGAATGCATCATCATTTCATAGAGTGTACATTATAGTGTATACGAGTGTAGCATACATCATCATCATAGAGTGTTCATCATAGTGTATAGGAGTGTAGCTTGCATCATCATCATAGTGAATAGGGGTACACTATCACATGCATCATAGAGTGTACATCATAGTCATAACATGCATCATCATCATAGAGTGTATTGATCATACCTTATAAACAATGCATGTCAAATCTTTTAGTTGAGCTGTGTAAGTTTGTGGCGAAAGACTTCAAACAAGACTGACCTTGGACTTGAAGGTGACCTTAACCACTACTGAAACTATAGATGGCTTCAAAAAAAAAACTCGAGACTGTGTATGTTGAGGAAGTGACTGTGTAACTGTTGTAGATGATGTCAAAACTGTGGATTGTTTACATGCTGAGGAAGAGTCATCCTTTGTCAACTTCGAGACCGTTTATACCAAGAGAACTCGGTATGTTCAAGCATATGAAAGGGGAGCAGTAACCATCACCCAACACCCAAAACTTGGACTGTTAAGGTGTGAAAATTCGGACTATATGATGGTAAAAAGGTCAGTAGACAATCACCCAAAAACTCGGATTGTTCAAGTGCTAAGGAAGAGCCAAATTGAGACTATGTATATGCTGGTAAAAATTCAAAAGATAAGATAATAAAGATGTTTCTATTGTAGTTTCCACCGATTTTTTCCTTTAGTTGAGTGAAAAATCCCAGTCCACTGTGTTGTGCAATCCTTGATGGATAAGTTGTGACACTCTTTTGTGTATAAATACACAAACTAGGCGTCTGAGAGAGAGAGGTAGGGCCGACTTCAAGGAGAGGTCTAAATATTTTATTGATTTTAAAAATTGTTTTAGCACTCAATCACTTAATGGGATCGGCCTTCATTTCAAGAAGGATGAATGTTATTTTGTTTTAACATTAGGGAGATCAACTAGGTTTCACTTTGGGCCGACTTCTTTCAAGAGATATTAACACAAGCTATCATGTGTGTGAGGGTTCCTAGACCTCAAGGGAAGGTCAAATAACATAGTTTTAGTAATGGTAGCAAGGTTCCAAAGGTTTTACTTATTTTTTTGTTAATGGTCAACCTTACCACTTGACAAAAGTTTTAGGTTTAAGACATCAAGTAACCATATGTAGGGGTGTGCTCTACTAGCCATCAAGGGTGCATCATAGTACCAAGGACCCCATTTTCATGACCATCAAGGTGTGTGAGTTCAGGGACTTCTGTGTGAGTTCAGGGACTTCTCCTAGGGTACCGTGACCTCATTAAAACACAAATGACCACAAAATGGGCCATTTGGACTCTTTGAAGTTCTACACTTCTTCAACACACCAATGACACTTTCTAAGGTACTAGGGCATAGGTTGTGGACCTGGGGAACCATAAAAACAAATTAGGGAAACTTAAAACACCATAAATGGTAGACAGAGCTTTTGCCATTGTCCGAAGGGCTCCAAGGGCTTTAGACTTGGGCTTGGACAAGGTCAAAAGGTCTCCTTTGACACTGACAACTACTTAACCCTTAGGGGCTCCTCAAGGGGTACCAAGACACACTTGTTGGCATCAATGACAATTTAGTCAACATATGCATCACTATGAACCTACCTATAGCATTGTGGGAAGATGAGAAGAGCAACGAGCATCTAATTCATACACAATACAACACTCTAGAAAAGCAATAGTTAGACCACGAAGGTAAACAAAAGCATAAATTGTAATGAGAATATGGACTCACCATGTATAGAAGGGAAACCATCCAAAAAGACACCAAAGAGGAAGACGACATCATAGTCTCCAATCTCCTTTCAAAGATCAAAAACAAAATGGGAATAGATAAAACCAAGAAAGAAAACATGCAGCTTTAATGTGTTTTTCTTAATACAGTTTTTGCTATTGTAAAAAAAATAGGCTCACATTCAATGTTAGATACTTTAAATGTAAGTCTAGTTGTCATAAATGTTTGCCAGTATGAGAACACTCCATACAAAAAATATAATGAGAATATGGACTTGCGGTGTATAGAATGGAAACTATCCTCAAAATAAATTAAAGAGGAAGATTAAAACCCACTCTGGGATTAGATAAGCCAAAAACGAAATTTTGAAGCTTTAATGTTTTTATCCTAATACAAGTTTTGCTCTTGTTAAAAAGTATAACAGCATTCATTGTTATAGATGTTTTAAATGCAAGTCAATAGTTGTCATAAATGTTTCTGAATGTAGAAACACTCCATTAGTAGAGGATTATAAAGTTACGCAGAGTAGCCCATAAATGCAGCCTCTCATATTATATAATAGAGAATTCACAATAAGTTCTTTTGAGAAGCATCCCTCTACCACAAAGAGTTCTAAAGTTAACGAATTTAGATTCAGCCTTCCAACCACTCTCACATAGTGCAAGGCCTTAGTTCCTAGGGTAGCATCGATAATGTTTGGATACTTCTGCAAAAAGGAGCATAGTTTCAGCGTATTGTGTATAGAATCATTATTTTTTTCATCTAAATATGCATGCTATAAAACATTCTTTGCATGAATTGATTAAAAGCAATGGCTAATAAATCAACAAATAATATAATACTAAGCATGCAATTGCAAATTATCTTAAATCAATAAATCAATAGTACAAGATATGTAAGTATGTCACAATCAAGGCTAAATACATGTCTGAACAAGCACGCTTGTTGCGTGAATTCATTTTACTCTCATCTGGGTTGCATGGATTTATTACAACTCTAACTCTTTACATAAAATATATCACTAGACCAAAATGTTTCGTATGTTACAACTGAACACAATAAAAGAGAACCGTTAACTTGGGGACACAAGTCTTGCTGCAATTACCTTTCCACGTTGCATTCCTTTTGTATACATTTTTTCAAATCAAATAAAAAAGAATCCCTCTTTCCCCTCGTCCATACCAGGCGACTAGGAAAATTCAGTTGGTTGAGAAATCTGGCCCTGTATAATTTAGAAAAGTTCTACCATATGGATCCCAACTATAATGACTCCATCCATTTTAGGATCCCGGCGAGATTATCATCAGCATTACTAGAAGAACCCATGATGGTATTTATTATATAAGTTATGGGATTATACATCATATAAGTAGGATGGCTTAATAATATCAATGAGATCCCATTTCAAAAATTAAAACATTGTAACCTAAAATGGATCCATGCGAGCAAATGGTTGTAAGACTCGGTACCTGCAATTGTAATTCAGCAATTAATGAAGGTTAGATAAAACATAAAAGACAATGCAAATTTAAATAAGACAAAGGAGAGGAAAAGTAACGAATTAAATAAAAATAGAAAATGAAACTAGAAGAGTGGAATGGGAAGAGTGGAATGGGAAGTGAACTGTAAGCAGAGACTGACAGAATAAGACTGAGCTACCATTCTAATGTTGGTTTTCCAGGGTAAACATGTTGTCCACTGTGTCTTGAATTGTTTGAATGTTTCTATTTGTTGTGTAAATGATGTGCTAAACTCTGTATGAGTTTTATGAGCTGCTATGTATTTTAATGGCTGCCTGGTTAATTTAAAAGTGTGACCATTCATTCTCAACTGCGTTTTAATGGTTTGTTATGCAAAATGGGGACTGCTTGATGTTAATTCTGTTGAGAATATATTCTAGCCGATTGTTTTGCCAAATCCAACAGCAATGAATTTTGGACCGTCCATCGGATTGATTGAGATCAATGGCTGTCGTAATTCGACTTCTGCAAGTATTTAGCTTCAATTCTAGTTCTGGTCTTGGAGTACGGTAGTTTGGTAAACTATAAGGCCATTGGAAAGTGAAAGGTCCAAAGACTCCACACTCAGAAATAACAAAATCCCTGTGGCCATACGCTCAGCCAACAGTTAACCTCTGGTATCCAGTGGATTGGTGGTCGCTGTTGGTACCTTTATGGGGCGTACGCAGCCATACCCAGCAATAATATCAATTGCTGCATATTCATTGGCTGTGCCTTGCATCGAACGGTCAAAAGTACTTATAAACTTTCTCTTACTCCCATCGTTCCCTCGTTTTAGCTTTGGTGAATTTCCTTGGTTTGGATAGAGAGTTGTTTAATGAGCTTGGCATCTTCTGTTTCAACGGTGAGTGGGCAAGTGTTGGAGCGATGCATTGGGCATTGTGAGTTTGTATTGCTCCATTTACCTCATGAAGAGACTCATAATATACATGATTAGTGAACAGCCTTCCTCATATGTTTATGAACCTCGCTCTCTCATATGGTAAAAAGTGGCCTTTGTATAAACGGTTATTTACAATCTTTACCATCTCATTGTTTATTGAATGGTATATGTTGCATGAGAGTTCCATTAAAAGCACAAGAAATCTGTGAAGGCATTTCTTTCACGAGAAGACCTCAGGACAACAAGGTAAATCGTGGTTTGGCAGAACACCAAGATACCTTGGGCGCACTTTAACATCCATGAAGGCAGTGTGAGGATAAAGATGCAGTAAATTGTTCACTTTCTTATCTACAAATACAAATTTCTAGGAAAAATGTCCAGTTCTGAATAACCATGCAACATTCACAAGATAGCACTAAGATTTCTTTCCAATTAGAGTTATCCCTGTAAAACTTCCTTAACAAAAGTTCTACAATTTCAGAATCATATTTTATTTTAGATTTCAGCATCTTATTACCTATCACACAAAGTGAATTTGAATTAAAACCCTCTGTGCTTCCACAGATAAACTGTATTTACCATACTCTGTAGAAGATTTGCACTGTAAGATACTTAAGCTGCCTATCCAGCAGGCTACGTGTTGGAAAAGCCAAAATTTTGAAACAAGCCCTGTTGAACATGCAACTGAATGTCAGTAGTTGAGAATTAAATAACAAGTTACCAGTACTTTCAACTAACTCAAGTTTTAAATATATGAGCATTTCTCATGCATGGGGTTTACAGAGTACCGACTCATACCTTTGGATCTATGATCCCATAAGCAATACAGTAATGCTCCTGAGGTTCCCACAACAGCAATTAATTGAAATATTAGAAAAGAAGTTCCAGAAAAATAATCTCATTTAATGCCAAAGCAAAAGGGGCATTGCTTTCAAAAAATATAAATTTAAATAAGCCCATGTATTATCCTGCTTGCAAACCAACTTCGGACCTCAGGTGTGGTTTCAATGAAGCATTGCTTATACAGTACAGACTCCGACAGAGTAACTGACATCGATGGCTAATAAATGCCCTATCATATGTTTCTCAAAGATGAACCTATACATCAAGTCCTTTCCAAAGATAGTAATATCAATGAATTCTAAAAGGCTTTCAATAAACACATTACCTCTTTATTATAAAAATACTGGAAGGGGGTGGTATGTAAAAATATTCATATATGTATTTCTCCAAAAGTGAGTTATTTGTCCTAGCATCTATTATCAAGAAATTTCCTTCCAATCTTTAGTACTTTTGCACCTCTTTGGCATTGTAATATTAAGATAATAAATTACTTGTTCATGCCCTGGCAGATTTTTCTGTGTTTATTGTACCAATAATTAACAGCATTTTGATCAGAACATTTCTCCATTCCTCCATATTTTCAGAAGCAAATTTTCTTTTAAAATATTGCGCTACTCCTAAGCCTGCATA
Source organism: Pseudotsuga menziesii (assembly GCA_001517045.1). NCBI lineage: Eukaryota > Viridiplantae > Streptophyta > Pinopsida > Pinales > Pinaceae > Pseudotsuga > Pseudotsuga menziesii. Next base: position 17,884 of record LPNX011185934.1, read on the forward strand.
TTCCTTTTACATAGTGTACAAATACTGATAACCTGCAGCACTAATAGCCATTAGACGCTTGCTTTCTCTCACCACTCCAAAGAGACTTTACGCTCCCAAAACCTAAAATTTAACCAATCCTAGGTATCCTCTATCTCTCTAAACAGATTGGAGCATCAGAGCTATCTTGCTTATGTGCCAAAAATTTTCTTCTGTTAAAATAACCTTAGGCTGGGCCACAAAAAAACTAAGGGGTTAGAACCCACCATAGAAGACTCACATCAGTCTCCAGGTCTTTTCCAATCAAAGGTGAATGGGAGTGTCCCTCAGTGAGGGCCATCAGACAGCAATCTGGCAGCACCCGATTGAGTTGCACACAACCTTGACACCATGGGAGACATCTCAGGAAAGCAATCACAAGATGCAACTAATATGACAACCTTCAAGTTCCTCAGAATTCCCTCAGCACCAGTTTCTTCACAGCATCAGATGACATTCAGCAGATCCTTGAAGACGGGCACCTTGCTAACAAGACAAATGTCACAGGATAAGATAAGATAAAATAATTTTATTGGTGTCCAACAAATGACCAAAACTAGTTGGTGTAAAATAATTTTATTGGTGTCCTCAGAATTCCCTCAGCACCAGTTTCTTCACAGCATCAGATGACATTCAGCAGATCCTTGAAGACGGGCACCTTGCTAACAAGACAAATGTCACAGGATAAGATAAGAAAAATAATTTTATTGGTGTCCAACAAATGTCACAGGATAAGATAAGATAAAATAATTTTATTGGTGTCCAACAAATGACCAAAACTAGGAAGAGAACCTTTTCAATAGCTTTCTAAATAGCTTGTTCATAATTTGGAGATGTCTTGATTGATATTATGTTGTACTGTAGTATTGGCATTTTAGATTTTATTCTTCCAACCTAGTTACAAGAATCGTGGGTGCAGTCAGAATCGCCTGAAGAATCCGGTCCAGATTTGGAACTCATCGCAAAAATAGGAATCACGGAATTTGAACCCTAACCCTACTTTTTTTATCAAGCTTCTAATGGTTGTTTCTATGTTAAAATCTCGAAATCTGTGTACTGGAATCAATAACAGATTTCATCAAACACTTAGTACATCTTGGTATTAGTCTTCTACAGGTGCAAAAATAACCACATTTCACTGGCATACAATTTTAGCGATACTGTAAGCTAATACACAGCACTAAGATCACATTTTTGCAGCGGAAATAACACTTGACAACAGACTGTCATAAAAAAATCAGACACAGGAAATTTGATCAATGACCCTGGAAAAAACCATTCTGGGGAAAACCAGTCAACCTAGTGTTTTTATTGGGCTTCTTAAGAAAATTCCAGAGACTACAACAGAAGGTAAACCAATATAGATCAATCTTAACTTTGGCACTACCAAGGGCCGAGAGGGATCAATACTCAAATCCATTGAGGTGCAAACCCCAGTGCTATACTTGAGTAAAGGTTGCACCTCAAGAAATTTTATCCATAGATACACGTGATATACATATAATTTCACAAAAAATAAAGATGTGGCCTTTTGGGAGCATGGAAAATTTGAACCATATTCTTTGTTCAAGGAATTATAAACTTGTACCAGGGCATTATACATCTCTAGGTATGGTTTCTTGTATAAATTATTTCAAAGAGTTTTGCTTTGGAATGAAATAGATTTTTTATTTACTTAAAGAGTACACTTTCTAGCATACGTTAGATTCGAACGAAAAACTTATGAGAAATCTCCATTACAAAATCCATCATATGATTGGATTGGTGCAATCCATATAAGAATGACCACTTTTATTTAATATTGTATTTACTTTATTAATATATAGATACATAATTGTTTTGTTGTGAATTGTTTATGTGCTTGTGTGTGTGTGTGTATCACAAAGATTGCCTCTTCATAAATTTGTCTACGTAAATTTAATTGTTATTAAATCAAATCGCAACAAATACACATAATTGTTCCGAACTAGTAAGTTTTAAATAAAGATATATAAATAGGTGATAAGTCATTAATTTGTTGAATGTGGGATGTATTTTTTAAAGTTTGATTTTGATTATAAATAGAGAGAAAGATAAGAATATGTGAAATTTCTAAAATTTGATAAGAATTGAATTTTAAATTGAAATTCGATACACATTTATTTAAAATTGTTTTGCAATTTAGTTAATTTAAATTTGGTTCCAACAGGTTCTTGGTTTTATAATTTTTCTTTTTAATATTTTTTTGGAGCCAACATGTGACAGATGTGACACATCTCACTCACTTGGGCTGTAGAAAGGGCCTCTCAGCCCAATTACAGCTGAAAGTACAAAGTACTTTCTCAGTTACTGTGCAACCATTTCTTGGAAACTGTGCCAAAGAAATAACCAGTCAACAGACTTAATCTCTTGCATAGAAAAGCATGCCCATATTTCTACAATACAGCCTGTAGCATACACTTTCTCTAACAACAGAATCACACTTCAAAATATGTGCAAAACATAAGTACAAAACACAGCAAAGTCACCTCGAAGGTTGTGCCCACTGGCTTCCTTGATTTTTGTGCTTTATGGCCTCACTGTCACAGCTGTACAGCCTCCCTTTCTACTGCTGTGCAGACTGTCTCAGCTGTAAAGTGCCCTGGAGTTTATGCCCTTCACTTTGGAAGCGTGCTCCTCCCTGCTGCAATGGCAGATTTTTCTTTGGAGTTCATACCCCTCACCCACTTAGTGAGATGTGCCCCCTCTCAGCCTCCTCTCTTCTCTTCTCAACTCAACCCCATCCTCTCTTGAAACTCGTGCCCTTCTCCATTCTCTTCAAACTCCTCTCTTTGGAATTTGAGCCACTCCAATATTCTCTCTTTGGAATTCATGCCACTCAAATGAGTCTCATGAATGTCTTTTTATCTTTCTCATTAGTGTAACTCCTTTTTTCTATTCAACTTCTAGGTCCCAGATTAAATCTTGGCCACAAGATCAAGGGTTGCGTCTTAATATCAAGTTCACTTAAATCACTTAAGTGAAACTATATAAAAACACTTTCTTTTCGAAAAGTCACTTTTACCCTAAAATATTAAAAAGTGCACTTTATATCATAGTCATTTTATAGACTACAACTTACTTTAATAAAGTACATGTCACTTTACAAATATAAAGTCACATCATAAAGGACTTTATAAACACTTTTCAAAAAGTCACTTTACGTCATTAATGAGACCCCCTTTGTTCTCGGACCCCTGCACCTAGGCATCTGATGCAGAAGTACCTCTGAGCTACCAAAACTAACACTCTCTCTTAACGAGGGAGGTACTGCTAGCAGCTCCTCCACCTGGATTTGTCTCCAACTTCCTCTCTCCAATCACCGAAGATGCTCCCTTTGAAGTGAAGGTCCCTCAACCACCTTCCCTAGATAATGTGCTAGAGATCTGCGTCAGACCACTATGAACTAAGAGTTATGCTCACTCTCCTACTTGTCCTCAAGAGTCAACTCATACCAGCTCGGTCTCCTCACAAAGCTGGAAGAATCCTCTCCAGTGGTTGCTACCATTGATGCCACTGAGTCCGACCTCCCACCAAACTCACCATCCACAGGATGACCCAATATTCAGTAAGTCCTGCCATCTTTGATGCCTATCATTCTCATTGCACCCATGCCCTCCCGTATCAGATACAAAATAACACGTCCTTCCATGTGAAGGATCACATATCTATCATCCTCCAGTGCTAAAACCGAGAGCAAGTTCTTTTTCAGCTCTGGAACAAACAACACTCTGCTATCCTCCAAATAACCTCTAGACTCGAGTTAGAATCTAATACTTCCAACTCATCCTACTACATGGGCGTCGACATACCCATCATCCATAAGCTTGTCTATATCTATCAATTCCAGGACATTGCTCCTGCTCTCGTCATATGGTGTGCTGCCCCACTGTCTGTGTACCACACTCCAATGCCCACACACTCAACTACAATGCTGCCTGAAAGAACTAAGACAAGGGAGAATTCCTTCTCAAACTTCTTTGCATACTCTGCCACTTCAGCTGAATTAGCACCCTCGGTTTCTTCTTTCTTCTTGCCCTTCTTTTGTTGGGACATTGGCCTGCATAGTGGCAATATCTCTGACAAGCAAAGCATCTCACTTTGCTCATGTCATTCTCAGAATTGGCTTTACTGCTCGAGCCCTTCTTCTTCTTGCCCTTTGCTAAAAGGGCCACATCTTATTCATCAACGCCATGCTCTGTCTTCTCCTAAGACCCTTCTCGGATCTCCTCCTAAGTGAAGTCATTCCATAATCTTTCCCAAGAGGGAAAGTTCTCCCTTCCAACCACACATTTCACAAACACATCCCAATCCTTAGTGGAGCCCTTCAAGGCTATCCGCACCAACTCGGAATTGGGAATGATCTCACCAGCTGCACTCAACTCATATTTCACTTGTCTGAGCCTAGTGAGATACGAGGCTACATTTTCACCTTTTTCCATCTTTGTCCTATGAAGCTTATCTTTCAAAGCCATCTTGTGGTTCTCATTCTTGTTTTCATACAAACCCTTCAAAGCGTCCCACATCTCTTTACTTGTGGTTTTCTCTAACAAATGTGGGATGAGGTGATCCTTCACCCCATCCCAGAGAATCCTCTAGGTTCTTGCCTCCTTCAACTCATGTATATCCAAAGCAACAGGATCTGCCACTGAAGACAGCACAACAATGGTACTGACAAACTACCATATTTTGTTCTCCTTGAGAATAGCAGTCATCCAAGCTTTCCATTGCAAGTAGTTAGAATTAGAAATACCCTCCAACCAATCTCCATACCGGATGTTGACCATCTTCCCCTTCTCTCCTCTTTTGCCAATCACAAGACCAATTCAAACTCTGCTCACCTATGCCAAAACTCAACTCACAACTGTACCAACCAGCAAATCACATGCACACACAGCTGCCACCAACTGCCCACTGTCAAACTCAAAACCTGGCTCTAATACCATGTTAAAATCTCGAAATGTATGTACTGAAATCAATAGCAGATTTCATCAAACACAATACATCTTGGTATTAGTCTGCTACAGGCAAAAAAATGACCACATTTCACTGGCATACAATTTTAGTGATACTGTAAGCTAATACACAGCACAAAGATAACATTTTTGCAGTGGAAATAACACTTGACGGCAGACTGTCATAAAAAAATCAGACAGGAAATTTGGTCAATGACCCTAGAAAATCCCCTTCTAGGGAAAACCAGTCAAGAGAGTGTTTTTATTGGGCTTCTTAAGAAATTTCAGAGTACAACAGTAGGCAAATTACAGCTGAAAGTACACAGTACTTTCTCAGTGACTATGCAACCATTTCTTGGAAACTGTGCCAAAGAAATAACCAATCAACAGGCTCAATCTCTTGCATATAAAACCGTTCCCATATTTCTACAATCCAGCATGTAGCACACTTTCTCTAACAGCAGAACCTGTTGATTTTTCCTAAGCAACATCGAGAACCATTCTCTTGGAGAATGGGGACATCTGGTCAAGGACCAGGATGTGGAACCAATCCAACACTGAGAGAACTCAGCCTTGAGCTGAGTAGCCATTCTTTGAAAGGAGACATCTGGTCAAGGACCAGGATGTGGAACCAGTCCAACACTGGGGGAACTCAGCCTTGTGCTGAGTAGCCATTCTTTGAATGGAGACATCTGGTCAAGGACCAGGATGTGGAACAAGTCCAGCACTGGGGGAACTCAGCCTAGAGTTGAGTGGCCATTCTTTGAGTGGAGGCACCTGGTCAGTTACCAGGAAGATGAAAAGAACCGGGCTAGGACTGGGGGACTCAGCCTAGGGCTGAGGGCCATTCTCCGGGAGAATGGAGGCGCTTGGTCAATTACCAAGTATTTGACCTTGGGTCAAATTATGCAGCCTAGGGATGAGGCACCTGGTCAGTTACTAAGACATCACTATAAGTCCTAGACCAGGTCTGGGCATGTGAGGCACTTCTACCCTCGATTTGTGGCCTTTGAGACCTTCTCCAAGGATTAGCTACGCTTGGTTAAGACACCTAGTACCCGATCTTGGTGGCACAAGGAGTTTGAGATAAAAGCATTAGTAATTCTCCCTATTTATGATGATGTACGTTGAGTGGGTATGAAGAACCCCTATGACTGCTAAATTTTAGCATTAGCATGAATTCTTTAACATTTTGCAGACTGTAAGATAACAAAAGACAAGTGCAATAAAACATCAACAACACACACACTGAACATAGTAGTTTTTCACAGGGAAACCTTTAAAGGACAAAAACCCCAAAAGTGTAGATTTTTCCCTAGTTTTCAGCCACCGGTTTCAAGTAAAATTTAACTCTGTTTATGACATTCTAAGAAAATAAAAGTGCTGGAAATAAACATGAAATTTTCAGACTTTAAAACACTGCTGAAACTTCAATTTTTCACTGACAGAAAATAAATATCAGCACGCCATTCAACACATAGAACACAAATATTTTCTGCCTCGATTTCTGTGCCATTGTACGAACAAACTGAACGGACCATACAGACTGACTGTACGGACCTCGAAATCTGTGCCCAAAAAAATTTCTTGAAAATCATGCCCCGAAATCTACCTCGAAAAACATGCATACTACTTCGAAAATCGTACCGTACGGATTGTATTGACTAGCAATAAATGCTGTTGTCCCCTCCTCGATTTGCGTGCCCTCTTTGCTGCTGTCCTCTCCTCGATTTGCATGCTGCAAATTTTTACTTTCTATCTCAAAAAAGGAAACTTCTCTTCTCAGCGCTCTCTTCTCACTTCAATCTACAAAAGTGAGGCAAAATGCCTTTTCCATGCCTTTTTGAGAAAACCCTAGGGTGAGTCTAATCTAACGGTGGAGATTAGATTAGACCAAGGGCTGAAATTAAATGCTCATATTTTATTTCTAAAATATTAATTTCACTCACCCACTTAAAATTATCAAAAAGTGACTTTAATGCTCTAAAGTCAAATTAAATGCTTTAAGCCATTTAATGCAAGGGTCACTTTATGTCCCCTCTCTAAGTGATTAAGGCAAAAGTCACTAGGGGAACACTTCCCTAGGTACAAAAGTCACTCCCTCTTACCGAGGAAGGTGTTCTGCACCACTCCCAACTTGTCTCTGAAGAAGACAAACTTGCCCCTCCCCAAAGACTTCATCAGTATGTCCGCTACCTGCTCATCAGTAGAAATGTACTGAAGCATGACTGCTCCTCTCTGAACATAGTCTCGGATGAAATGATATTTGATCTCTATGTGCTTTGACCAGTCATGAAAGACTAGATTCTCAGAGAGCTGGATGCAACTCTAATTGTCACAGTAAATCACCGTAGGCCTAAGCTCCTGACCAAATAAATTTACCAGCAACTTGCGAAGCCACAACGCCTCGCAGCTGGCCAAACTGGCTGCCATGTACTCAGCTTCTGTAGCACTCAATGCAACGGACTTCTGCTTCCGACTGAGCCACGACACTGCTGTCGAGCCCAAACTGAAACAACATCCGGAAGTGCTCTTTTGATCTGCCACACTGCCTACCCAATCTCAATCTGTATAGCCAACCAATCTGATCCCCTCTGACCTCTTCTAGTCCAAACCAAAATCCACTGTCCCTGAAAGATAGCGCAATACATGTTTTGTAGCGACCTAATGCACACTCCTAGGCTCAACCATGAACTGGCTAAGAGTGTTCACTGCAAAACACAAATCTGGCTGAGTGTTGACCAGATACACCCGATAAGCTGACGATATAAAGTAGGGTCCACCAACTCTCCCTCAAAAGCATGAAGCATAAAGTAGGGTGATCATAGGTGTCGACATAGGCCTGCAATCCTCCATCCTGAATTTCCTCAAAATATCAACCGCATACTTTCCCTGCCCTAGGAAAATATGTCTAGGCTCCTGCCAAACCTCCAACCCAAGAAATAATGCATCAGCCCAATATCAGTCATCTCATACTCTACCACAAGATCATTCTTGCAAGCCGCAATGGGTCTCTCTCTCTCTGTGATAAACAAGTCGTCAACATATAGCAAAAGCACAAGCGGATCATCTCAATTCGTGATGAAGTAGAGATTAGGATCTGCTTCACTCTTCTGAAACCCCATACTCAGCAAGTAAGAATCAATCCTGGAGTACCAAGCTCTTGGAGCTTGCTTCAGCCCGTAAAGGGCCTTCTTCAACCTGCATACATGTGTCTCTCTGTCATGTATCTCAAAGCCCTGAGGCTGCTCAATGTAAATCTCCTCCTGTATGATCCCATTGAGAAATGTGGTCTTCACATCCATCTGATGGATCTTCCAACCCATTTTCGCTGCAATGGAGATCAAGCTCCTGATAGAAGTGTACCAAGCAACCAGCGCAAAAGTCTCATCATAATCAATGCCCTCAACCTGTGAAAACCTTCACGCTACAAACCTGGCTTTGTACTTCTCCACACTCCCATCTGCGACATGCTTCAGCTTGTAAAGCCAACGAGAAGTCACCACTGACTTCCCCTCTAGTCTCGGAACAATCTCCCATACATCATTCTTCATGATGGAATGATACTCATCAATCATGGCATCTCTCCAAACCGAATGCTGGGAGGCCTCGTCAAAAGTAGAAGGCTCAGAATCTCGTGTACTAGCCACCAACAATATGCCCAATCTGTCAGGCATCTTGATGGCTCTCACCTCATCCCTGGGTGTCCCATCCTTTAAAGCATCCTTCAAGGTCTCTCGAAGCCACTTAGGGTTCTTCTTCCCTGAAGGTTCTTCCCACACTAGCCTATCCTCATCTAAAGAACTACCAGAGCAAGAAACCCCAGTCACCGGTGAACCTAAAGTTGGTGTGCCAACACCAGGTGTACCCTGTAATCCTGATCCTGATCCTGATCCCAATCCCCTGTAAGGTGTAACTATAATAGTAAACCCATCACCTGTCCCCGAAGACCCTGCTGGCCTAACCACTGAACCTGGTGAACCTGTGCCAACACTCTACGGTCCTATAACCCCGGAAACTTGTGATCCTGACTACTGCATAGATGGAACCTGTGCCACAACCAGAGGTGCAGGGACCTGCAGCTCTCCCTGCTCCGACTCTCTTGACTTCTTGAAGGGTCGCTCCTCCTCAAACTTCACATCCCTTCTCACTACCACTTTCTTCTAAGAGGGAAGGTAAATACGGAAAGCCTTCGTAGTCTCATCATAACCCACAAAGACGCCCTTCTCTGTAGTGGGCTCCAACTTTGTCCTCTTCTCTGAAGGGACATGAGAGTAAGTCAGACTACCAAATATACGAAAATGGCTAACTTCAGGCTTGCCTGAAAAGCACTCCTCAGGTGTAATGTTCCCCATTGCCCGATGGGGACTCCTGTTCTGAAGATATACAGCGGTGCTGCAAGCCTCAACCCAGAGAAAGAAAAAAAGTGACTGGTCATGTAGCATAGCTCGGGTTGCTCCAACAATGGACCTATTCTTCCTCTCTGCTACTCCATTCTGCTCTGGAGTATACGGAACTGCCAACTGTCTCCTGATACCCTCCTGTCTGCAAAATCCATCAAACTCCTTGGAGGTATACACACCCCCGTTATCCGATCTCAAGACTCGGATCTTCCTCCTTATTTGGTTCTCCACAAGAACTTTGAACTCTTGGAACCTCTGCAAGACTTCCTCGGACTTCTTGCTCTTCAGAAAGTAGATCCAGGTCTTCCTGGAATGGTCATCAATGAATATCACATAATACTCGTATCCTCTCAAGGACACAGAAGACATAGGTCCGCATAAGTCTGAATGTATCAAGTCAAGAGTACCTGCTGACCTGCTATCATCGCTCGAAAAAGCAGTCTTGGTGTACTTTCCCAAAGCACACCCCCTGCACACATCACTATGCCCTGTGATGAAATCCGATAAACCTGTCACCATGTATCTCAACAACCCCAAGGCTGGATGATGCAAGTAATCCATCCTCCTATGCCAAAGCTCACAAAGCTCACTGTTGCTGCTATGTGCCAAGGCATGCTATGGCTGAAATAAGAGCCTATACAGTTTCCCACATCTCACTCCAATGGCAACTGAAGCAGATGGTCCTACAGTCTTGGGAAAC
>LPNX011185973.1:0-15874 GCA_001517045.1 Pseudotsuga menziesii
TTATCATAATGCTAGCTTAAATGATGAAAAACTAACATGGTATCAGAGCTAACCTGAGAAGAAGACATTGTGCAGCTACAGGAACTAGGGCTTCCTATTTTTCGGATCTTCCTCCATAGATTTTCAGCAAAAGTATGCTAGGATGACTCTCCTTTGAAGGGTGCATCTTTCTGTCGATGCGGAATTCAATTTCAAGCATTTTCAGTTTCGATGTGGAAATTAGGGATTTCTACAGAAGAGGAATTTTTGGGTGAGACCAGAATAGGATTGTTCTCCTCATCAAAACCGAAATTTAGAGACCTGGATCAAGAAATTTGGTTGGGTAAATCTCCGGGAAAGTCAAACCCTAGTTTGACCCCTAGCTAGGAGAAACCCTAAATACTAAAACTGCTAAGTTTTGGTACAGTCGCTATATTATGATATTGGCGAAGTCTCAGAAGCTGAAAATTGCAGGGGACGAAGATAAAATCCTGATGAACACTTTTTCCAAAGGGAATCCTCTGATTCGCTATATTCTAGGAGATATGATCTCTCCAAGTTAGGGTTTCAGCCTCTTCCAGAAATCATCCATAAACAGGTCACCTGGGGAGATCTGCAATATCTTGGGCTACAGAGGTCCAAATGGAATTCCTGAAGATGTTCCAGAACACCAAGTCTCTCTCTGAAGTACTCAAACTTCAGCCTAGCCAATGGCTTCATCAATACATCAGCTATCTGTTCCTCCGTCGCAACATACAGGAGCTTCATTGCTCCTATCTACACCATATCCCTGATATAGTGATACTTGATCTCAATATGCTTCGACTTGTCATGGAACACTGGATTCTCTGACAACTTCATGTAACTCTGGTTGTCACAATGTATACAAGTAGCATCCAACTGGAGATCAAATATATCAGACAGTAGCTTCATCGACCAATCCTTGCTCAAAACAAGCCCATAAGCTTCTGGTATGTCAACCACCACAATATCAATGACTTGACACACCTTATCATTCAAAGATAAATGAATGAGAACATCCTCCATTTCCCCAATTACTTTCATGATCGTTCTATCCAACTGAACGACCCTCCAGGTAGATGGTTTAGGCTGCCCATTTATCTTTTTGCAGACTGACAGTGGCATGATGTTGACTGATGCCCCTGAGTCTACTAGGCAGTTATGTACATTGTGGTTGAAAATTTCAAAAGTGAGGAGAAAAGGTGGATTCTTGCTTTTAGGCTTACCTCCCATACTTGCTTCACCAATTTCTTCTTCCTGGGGTTGGTTGTTAGTAGGCAGGCTCTCCTCTAATACTTCAAGTGCTTTCAATAGCTTTTCTTTTTGCTGCGGCACATTGCACATTTCAAATAATGAGATGTTTTCCCTTACCCTTTTGATATCCTCCACAATGTCGTAATTCATCTTATTTTCTGTGAGATTTGATTTAACATTGTTTATTTTTTCTTCATTGGTCTCAGTAGACATGTTGGTCTATCTAGGATTTTGACTGGTGATGGTAAATTCCGGAATTTTATTAGTTGGGGAGTTGTTCTGAAATTTCTTAACATTCTTTTGAAGTATTTTGATCTTCAGGAGCATAAGACTGTTTTCCTTAATCAACCCTTGGCTTCTCGTTGTTACGTTTGCTTCCAGGATGCCCTCATGTCTCAGATCCTTTTCCTCCTCGGCATCAAACAACGAAACACAGTCCCATAAAACCATGGCCTCATCCTCTTGTTTTTTCGTTGATGTATTGTTGTCTTTCCCTTCTTCATTGTTATCTTCTGTTAATTTGGAATCCAACAGCTGATTCATAACCAACGTCATTGAATTTATCCATTGAGGACAATTCTTTTTAGAATGGGGTTGTTGGTGGAAAGTGCAAAAGTTATCCATTCCTACCTCCGTTAAGTTCATAGACACAGGGCTGTGCGGAGGGGTTTGGGATTGATTGTTGTCTTCCCTTTTCTTGTAATAAGGTTTATAGAACTTTTGGGCTTCCTTGTCCTTTTCCAAGTCTATGATTCTGTTAGAGAGCTTCTGCATCATTTTTGTCATTCCCTCGAAATCTAATAATTGCTCCTCCTTAGGCTTAGTAAATAACAAAGCTTTTCTCCCAACATTTTTTTCTCCTCACCGTTCAAGATAATCCTCAATGCTTTCTTTCTCAGCCTCTACCTTCTCCGCTTCTTCATAAGTCTCTGCTAGCGTAGGTTTGGCCTTCATTTTGGAAAACATGGCCAACTCAGGTCCCAGAGCTGAGGTATAATATTCAATCAGGACCTTATCCGAGGGTTTGTCAGCTTCAGAAAAATTCTTAAGATATGCCGCGAATCTTTGGGTAAAACTATGCACCTTCTCTTTTCTTTCTTTCTTTAAGGCACATAGTCCTTTCATGAGAGCTGCATGAGTTTTTTGGGTTGCATACTTACTTCTAAAATCCCTTTTAATAGTATCCCAGTCTGGGATAGAGTTCGCAGGCAAACCGAAATCTTATGATGTTGTTTCTCCTTTAAGGGTGTGTGGGAAAAGTCTACAAACTACATCCTCATGCTCCCTAGCCCTTAATCCTCCTACTGCCAAATAAGAACTTTGTAAATGGTCATCTACTAGCATCTTCTCACTTGGATCAAACTTAGGCAGCATCTTCTCAAAGGCTTGAGGTAAGTCGTGCAACGAAGGTGTTAAGTTCAAAGGCGACCTAGCTTTCCAAGCAGGTGGTGGATTCGGTGGGTTGGGCAGCTGATTTGCATTTACACCTACCATGAGTCTGGGTGGAGAGTGAGGTGGTGAATGAATAGGAGTATGAACAGGTGAACAATAAGTTGTATTTAGGCCCACTTGATTTAAAGGCTGAACTACCTCTTGTAAGGTTGTTTCTACAAGTTCTTCCAAATCTCCAACCAACACCGAGTCTTCCAAGATAGGACGGTCTTTCCTTTTAATTTCTCTTTTGGGAAAGTTGGCAATAATTGGTAATCCTCAAATCTTCTTCACATATTCCCTAGTGTGTCTTCTCAGATCATTAACTACTTCATGGTCCACAGAATACAAATTCTCTCTACCCTCCTGTTCAGGAATTGGATTGGGAAACAAACTGCTTTCTGAACTTTCACCGTTGAAATAATCTCTAGAAAATGGGTTTCCTCGGCTAGCCATGCACTGGCGGCCCTCCTTCTAGCGCCAGAAATTGTTAAGACCTGGAAATTCGCAGGAAACAATAGCAAGGGATTATCCCCAGTCAACGTTCCCAACTAGCCCGTGACTGTTTGGTATAGGGAATCCGTCCGATTTCCAGTTCGGCTACCGTAGGTCAAGTGACAAAAATAAAAGGTTTTACCGGTTGTGGCCCGATCCACCATCTAGATTTTTGTATTTTTTGACTTTAAGTATGATATGCAAGTGCCTATCTAAGATGTAGGTTGATTGAGAATGCAAGGAGTGTTCACAATGTGATGCATAGGTTCTTACCTCTCGTCTTAGACTCTCATGCATCTAAATTACACACACAGCAAAAAATTAAAACTAACTACCTAACCGATCCCTAGGGAGCAAGATTATCACTTATTAATGAGTAATGTATTTTGTGCATGCATTATAAAAAAGAAATCACAAATAGTTGATACTTCTTTCAAACACATGAACATTTAAAGATATTTGAATAACCAGATAGCCAATTGTCTACAAATAACATTCATTACTCATAGTGGAAGTTTTCTTAAAACAAACCAGAGATCATTCGTACAAGAACATAGGTTCAAAGAGTTAGAACGATCTCGCAGTTAATGGACACAAAGTTGAAAATGAAATAGTTCCTCTTCAACAATTCCATAGCAAAACATTTGAACATTCCACCAAGCTTTCTCCAACAGGAAAACTGTAATTATTTATTGCAAAAGGAAATAGTTCTTCTTACAATATGTCTTCCAATCTAACTGGGAAAAAGTCCCTTTTCTTATCTAAATCTTCTATATTTATACAAAAAGAACCAAACTGTTGGGTTGTCCACAAATGACTCTTGGGCTCCCCAAAACCATTTAATCTCACAATTTTGTTCTTTTGTGCGTGCTCATGATTTAGGCAATACGTTACGTTTCCGATTTAATCTTATGAATACTTCATATAACGGGACCAGATTAGTAACTAACGGCCCTTTTCCAAGCCTAGGCTTTTGTTGCCACCAATTCTGCCTTGTCTTTTATTTGTCCTTTCTTAGATCCCGTTGATTTCAGAACAAAAATTTGCTTATCACTTTCAGCCAACTTTTCTCAGCTTTATCCTTCAGCTATGTCTCCTTGCAGCAGTAATCTAAGGAATCTTCTGAGTCCGTCTGTAGTTAAAAAAAAATTCAACATTAATTAGGAATGCATCCTTTCAACAAAATTAAACCACACTAACAATAAAACTGATCATCAAATGAGGCCGTGTACTGCACTTTTGTCGCATAACCCTTAACACGAATCAGAAACCACCGCCGCCCATAGAAAGGTTAAAAACACATAAAATGGCGGGAAAAACCTTATTGGCAGCTTGAACCATTAAACATTGGGAGGATAGTTTAAATAACATCCGCAATGGAGGGCTTCAGATGGACAATGAGTTCCGCGGGACCATTAATCCCATTGGTTTCCGAAATACTAAACACTAAAGCATCGGGCAAAAAATCCTTGTCAGTGAACAGGGCGACATAACGTCAGGAGGTTAGTGCAGTACGTAGCCGCAATGGTGGAAGATAAGAAGACTACGGGCTCCACGGAAAACAAACATATTAGCGAAAACCATAACAAAACATTGACGAGTGGAGCGGTTACAATAGCGGACACTTAGTTTACTCGGGACCCGCAATGGCGGAAGGCAATCATACTACCACCCTCGATCAAAGTTCTAAATCCTCCCGATATGGCGCAGAAAAATCATGAAAACGTTAAGTGCTCGGACAACTTAAAGTTGTACAGCGGTCCAAAAAGCTTGACCTATCTTCAAAACAGTGGCTATCCGTCAGAAAAAATCATCGTTCAGCTTCCGCAACGGCGGCCCCGAAGGGAAATATGGCTCCGATGCATGGTTAAATGACTTCCGAATGACCAAACTAAAACGTTAAGTTCCAACATACTCTCGACCAGGCAGCAACAAGAAAGCTTGTTTCATCTCCAAAATAGCGGTGAAAACAATGAAATAGACTTCCGATATCAAAGAAAGAAATCGCAGATCAAACGAGCAACATCTGAAATCCAATCTTCAAATTTCACAGCTCAAACAGTTTCAGACATAAGCAATTTTCCCAAAAGCACGAAAACAATTGACCTCAAAACAATCCAAACAAGTAGCAGAGGGGAAACAAAAACAGAGTTCATGGATCCAAACAATTTTAGGCAAGATAAAAGTTAAGAGGAGGTTCCAAAATTTTAAAAAATTTGGGAAAACAATTGCAGCTACAACATAATGATATATGTTATTTAAGAACGATGATACATTTCCTTAATTTAATTGAAATTAATAAAGTGGAAGATATAAAAGAAGCAACATGAGGTGCTAAAATGGAAGCAAAATGTGGCATGAAATTGGAAGCCAAACTAGGTGCTATTTGTGGCTCTAAATAGGAAGCTAAATTGGGTGCTAAATAAGAAGCAAAACTTGGTGCTAAATAGAAGCAAAACCCGACACTTAAAGGAAGCAAACCTTGGTGTTAAAAATGAAGCATAACCAAGCACTAAATAGGAAGAAAAATTTGGTGCCAATTAAGAGGCAAAAACCGACATCACATAGGAAGCAAACATGGAAGCTATAATGGACGCAATACCAAAAGAAAAAATTGAAGTTAGAATGGATGCAATGTTGGAAGCAAAAATGGAATCTATAAGGGAAGTAATACTAGAAGCAAAAAAGGAAGCAATAATGGAAACCATAATGGAATCAAAATTGGTGTTAAAATGGAAGTAAAACCTGACACTAAAAGGAACCAATCCATGGTGCTAAAAAGGAAGCGAAACCAGGCACTAAATAAGAAGCAGAATTTGATGCCAAATAAGAAGAAAAACCCAACATCACATAGGAAGGAAACATGGAAGTTATAATGGAAGCAATACCACAAGAAAAATGGAAGCTATAATGGAATCAATGTTGGAAGAAGAAAAGGAATATATAAGGAAGCAATATTAGAAGCAAAAAAGGAACCAATAATGGAATCCATATTGGAAGCAAATATGGATGCAAAACTTGGTGTTAAAAAGGAAGTAAAACCTAGAACTAAAAGGAAGCAACACTTGACACTACAAGAAGCACCACTGTGGGCTAACAAGGAAATCAAAATGGAAGATATTTCCCAACCTGTGATTCTTCCTCAATAGGAATATCTAAACGTGTCAAGATATTTCCCAACCTAATGCCAATAAATTGTGGAGATTCCACTAGTTTAAAATGCCTTTATGAGTGCGATTAAGTAAAGAACTTGACTTTATCATGGCTTTGTTCTTCTCTTGATGCTCTAGCAGTCAATTCTCCTACCATTCATCTAGCCAATGCTATC
This sequence comes from Pseudotsuga menziesii, assembly GCA_001517045.1. Classification (NCBI taxonomy): domain Eukaryota; kingdom Viridiplantae; phylum Streptophyta; class Pinopsida; order Pinales; family Pinaceae; genus Pseudotsuga; species Pseudotsuga menziesii. The sequence goes on from LPNX011185973.1 coordinate 6,509, forward strand.
ATTTCATAGACACAATCCTTACAACTTCCCTAGTTTCTTCCAATTCCATCTCACATTGCTTGAGCCCTCTTTTAAGCTAGAGAAAGTCATAGGGTACATAACAACTATGAATGTAATGGAAATGTGCCATTATATTATAGGATCCATGAATTAGGGAGATATGTAGGAACCTTCGATCCTTAAATAGGTTTGTCCTTCGACCTAAATAAAGACAAGACTTAGCTCCCAACTAAAACCATAGGCTCACTTCCAATAAGTAGAGTGAAAACTCACATGCATACAAAATGGATCATATCTTGAGCCTTTATGATATCAAAATATGGTACAATGATTGATATGGATCATGTGAAATATAATTCCCTTATATTTTTAGCTAGCATGCACTTTCACTTTTAAGTGGTGTGATGCCTCAAACTTAGATCACAATGTTCATGGGATTGATTTGTAGCTTATGTCCCCATACTATTTGTTTAAGGTGCATGATCTATACTGCAAGTACAATTTCGTTGGCTTGAATATCTACCTTTTTGTTTTGTGATCAATACTCTTGATAGAATTCTATGCTTGCAAAATATTTGGCTATGTCTAGGGATCTTTGAATAACTCTAGCCAGTGTTGTGTTCCTTGGGATAATTCAGGGTGAAAATGCTCTAATAATAATGGAATAGTCCCCAAGGGAGTAAGGCGGGAGTGCTAGGGTTTGTAGGATTTTTCTGCTAAGTCTTCGGCCGACTCTGCCTGGCTGCTGGGGCCTTTGGTTCGCAGAAGCTGGCTGGTTCACCGAGCGGTTTAGCCTCTCTGGGTGAACACCTGATGGATTCGGGCTCTTCGAGACCTGGTGGGCACAATGAGGTAGTTCCAGCCACAAAGGTTTAGTAAAAGGGTTCGACCATCGGCCGAAAGCCCGGTGTGGGGAGCTACCTGCCAAAATCCCCCACCATCCCAACAATCTATGTTAGATCAGAGAAGGTGAGGGGCACGACAGAGCTCTAGAAGGAGAAGGCTCTGATTGGAAAGTTCATGGGAATTTGGCCCAAGGAAAAGGATCTAGTTAAATGGATCAGCAGCGTTTGGAACCCTAAAGGCTACTATGACCTGCAGCTCAATTCTAAGGGTTTCTTCACTATTATTTTCTTCAATCAGGAGGACCGTGACCATATCTTGGAGGGAGGCCCTTATTTCTTCTTTTCTACTGGCCTTTATCTCCGCCCATGGAAGGAAAGATTCAACCCTGAAACAGAGGACATGACTATGGCCCCAGTCTGGATCCACCTCTTCTCTCTTCCAAGGGAATATTGGGATTTGGAAACCCTGAGGGATATTGGAAATACCCTAGGAGAGTTTATTAAGGTGGCTGAGCGAACCAAGGCCCAGAGTTATACTTCCTTCGTGAGGATTTGTGTTTACCTGGATCTCTCCAAAGAGCTGCCAGAAGCCATAAACCAAAATTGGGAAGATGAAGAATGGATCCAACCCATCGACTATGAGCAGATCCCCTTCAGGTGTAGACACTGTCATGAATACGGTCACTTGGGAAGGAACTGTCCCATAATGGTTGCAAATCCTGTCCCAGCTGACCATCGTCCAGAGGGAGCTGGGATTCCTTCTGATGGCTTCACCTAGATTAAGAACCGTAAAATAAGCAGGGCCAGTGGGACATCAAAAGCCAAAAAAGACACAGAGACGTGGGAGATCCGGTCCAAGAATGCTTTCGTGGTCCTTGGGGACATGGCAAAGGATGTAATTCCTAAGGAAAAAGAGGAAGTAGCCCAGCCCACCAAGGACATCAATGCCCCGGACACGATGGAAATCCAATAGATGGAAATAGTGGAGGAAGCCGAGGACGAAGAAATGGAACTAGGTGAACTAGATTTGGACGTAATAGAAGCAGAATGTGGAAAAAAGGGGAAATGTTACATACCCAGAAGGCAAATTAAGCTCCTCCAAAAGGAAATCATCAAGGTTGGGGCTCACTTGAACCTAGGGATTGACCCAGACCCTCAAATAGGATATAAGCGGAAGCCTCCAGAGGAGGAGCAATGCAGAGGAAGGAAATCAAACAAGCAACGCATTGCCGAAGTAGGTGTCAAGCTCATAGAATCAGGCCAATACCCTACAATTAAGGCAGACTTCTCTGAAGTCTCCAAATTTATCCAATGAAGCTAATCTCCTGGAATATAAGGGGGTGTGGTAACCCCAGGAAGTGGATGACTCTCAACAAGAAAATAAAGCAAGAAAACCCTAATATCCTCTTTCTCCAGGAAACTAAATGCAGTTTTGAAGGCTTGGAAAAAATCAGAAGTAAAATATGGAAAGGTAGCCAAGTGATGGCCCTGGATGCTGATGGGAAATTAGGGGTCATTGCAATCTTCTGGCTCCCTTAGGTGGTAGATCTCACAAACTGGAGCGCTAATAAGTTTTCCCTCATGGCAGAATTCCATCACCTTGTGTCAGGGGTGAAGGGCGCTCTGGTGAACATTTATGGCCCCAGCAGCTTCCCTAAAAAGTAGGCCTTCATTGACTTCTTAGAATGGTCCAACCGCCAAGTGGAGGGAGCCAGATGGGTGATGGGAGGGGATTTCAACCTCATTGCCAACCTTGGGGGAAAAAAGGGAGGCCGAAGAACTCTGGACAAATTTCAAGAGGCTTTTGGATTTTTTCAGGCTGAAAGCTCATTCGTGGATATGGAAACTGGTAATGAATGGTATACATGGAACAACAAACGCGGGGGTGAACACTTGGTTTCCTCTTGCTTAGACAATTTTTTGGTCTTGGAGACTATAATCCATGATACGGGAGAAATCATGGCAGAGGTGCCCTCAGCAGCAGGTTCTGACCATTGGACCATCAGCCTTCACTGGGATTGGACCTGTTCCACTCTGAGGAAACCATTCCGATTTGAACAGTTCTGGATGGAGCATAAGGACTTCAAAGATCTTGTTTAGTAGTGGTGGAAAGAGCTGGTCCCCCCTTCAAGCACTGCCATGTACTGCTTCCAACAGAAACTTAAAATGCTCAAATCCAAAATCCATACCTGGAACAAGGAAGAGTTTGGAAACATTTTTTAAGACAAGAAAAGATTGATTTATGAACTCAATCAACTCAATCAGAAAGGTATGACAGATGGATGGGACGAGGACATGCAGAAAAAAGAAAAAGACCTATGGGGGCAGCTGGAGGCAAGGGAAAAACAAGAAGGAATCTACTGGAAACAAAAATCCAAGGTCAGATGGCTGCAGGATGGGGAAAAAAACACCAAGTTCTTCCATAATTTGGTCATTCAGAACAGGAACTCCTTGAGAATTTAGAAACTCAAAAAAATGGATGGTAGTCGGATTGAAACACGCAGCAAGATAGAAGAGGAACTCAACCACTATTTTGCAGAGATCCTCAATGAAGACATCCATGAAAGGGAGAGAGACATTTCCCAAATCACTCGCCTAATCCCACCCTCTGTCACTAGGGAAGATAATGAGATGCTCATAAAACTGGTAACTCTGCAAGAAGTTGAAGAGGCTGTCAACCATATGGCTCTAGGAAAAGCCCCTGGCCCGGATGGGTTTACCTCTAACTTCTTCCACTATTTCTGGGATATGGTTAAGGAAGAGGCAATGGAAATAGTGGAAGAATCGAGACAAAAAAAGGGGGTGCTAAAATCTTTCAATGCAACATTCCTTTCTCTCATCCCTAAGGAAACGGGTGTCAATCGCCCAGATAAGTTCAGGCCTATAGCCCTCTACCGTGTGGTCTACAAGATCATATCCAAAGTTATTGCCAATCGTATGAAGACTCTTCTCCCCTCTTTGATCTGCCCAGAACAATCTGGTTTTGTTGAAGGGCACCAAATCCTGGATGGGTTCATCCTTGTTCATGAAGTCCTCCATTCCCTGCAAAGATTGAGACAACAAGGTATGTTGATCAAACTGGATATTTCTAAGGCCTACGATAAATTAAGTTGGAAATTCATCTGCAGAATGTTGGAAGCCTATGGGTTCTGCCATGACTGGGTTGAATGGGTAATGGGTCTCATCTCCACTCCTTTCTTTAGTATTCTCCTGAACGGAGCCTCGACTCGTCCCTTTCAACCTTCCAGGGGTATCAGGCAGTGGGATCCCCTCTCTCCCTTCATCTTTATCTTAATGGAGGAGGGCCTGAGTCGTCTCCTTCAGACCAAGGTAGAAAATGGAGAGCTGAGAGGTATTCGTCGATACCATGGATGCTCAAACCCATCAACAATTCGTAGATGATACCATGCTCATGGGGCACCCTTCAGTCCAACAAGCGAGAAGCTTTAAAAACTACCTGACTCTCTTTTCCAAGGCCTCTAGTCTTTCTGTAAACTAGGCCAAGTCCCAAGTCTTCTTCCTCAATACCGCTCCTGCCACTCAAAGGAACATCCTCCGTATCCTGGGTTTTTCGAAGGGATCATTCCCTTCAAAATACTTAGGCGTTCCCCTTGGCCCACGCAAACTGAAACGTACCTCTTGGCTTGAACTCCTTGACCGAATGAAACAGAAACTCATGAACTGGACCCTAAGACCTCTAAACTTACCTAGTAGGTTGGTCTTGTTAAAATCTGTCTTACAAGTGATGCCCATATAATTTTTTTTTGTACTCTTTGCTTCGAAGTCCATTCTCCACGAGATTCGGTGCATTCAGCACAATTTCCTGTGGGGAGGCCAAGAGGATAAAGCTAAATTTGCCTTGGTAAGCTAGGACAGCATCTGCCAGACCAAGTTGAAGGCGAGGTTGGGTTTGAGAGATTCGAAAATCATGGCTGAAGTCCAAGGAGCCAAAGTCTGGTGGAGATGGGTCTCCCACACCTCTGAACCATGGGCCCGTTTTTGGCTCTCTAAATATGGTCGTGACAGACCCCCATCTCAGCTAATCCGTTTCAATGAAGAACAGCAGGGATCCCCCATATGGATGAAGGCCAAAGGCGACAGACACTTGCTTCAACAGCATAGTTTTTGGGAAATTTGTGATGGGAGGAATGCGAGGTTCTAGGAAGACTCATGGAACCAACTTCCCCGTTTAGGAGACAACCCAAGATGGACTTCAATTCAGGAATTGGCTCAGGCAAAGGGTTGAACTCTTGTTCACCACTTCTGGTAAGAGAAAATCATTAATGAGCGGTGATGCTGGAACTTCATTAACAAGCCAGACCAGATTGAGGTGGAGGACTGGGAGACTTTCCAAGAGGAAATGCATAGGCATTGCATCAGACCCATAGAGGGGCAGGATGTGCTGAGATGGGAATATTCGGAAAAAGGAATGTTTAACATTAAGGAGGCGTACAACATTCGAATCAGGAACCATGCCGAGGAAGTGGAAACATGGAAGAAGATATGGACCCTAAATGTATGGTCCAAGGTCACCCTATTTGCTTGGCTGATTGTTAAAGGCCGCATCCTCACTTGTGAAAATATTCGGAAGCATGGTATCCATGGACATTCACAATGCTGCTTATGCTCTCAAGCGGAGGAAACCACAAGCCATCTCCTGGATAGCTACCCTTTTTCCGTGGCCATTTGGGATAAAGGAGCTCTGGGTTTCTAGAAAAGTGACAGGAAAAGAGCCCAGTCGGCTAGAACTTTGACGGAATGGAACCAAAAAACCTTCAAAAATAGAATTATCAGGACCATTTGGAATGCTTTACCTGGTATGATCATGTGGTGCATTTGGAAGGAAAGGAATGGCCAGATCTTCCAGGACAAATGTACCAGCATCAAAAAGGTCTGGCAGACGGTGAGGGACAATCTTCTCTCCTCCATCAGATGCATGCAATGGCACAACGAAGACAAGCTTATTCCCGTTGATGAAATTCATATTGGAGAATATTGGGGTTTGGACAAATCTCAGTTGGATGGGCTCCGCAAGCGCGACGAGCTCCTTCAACCTTGCAGCCCCAATACGTGGTCTCCTCCCCCTCCTCATGTATTCAAGCTTAACTTCGATGGGGCCTCCAGGGGGAACTCTGGTGATGCAGGTTACGGAGGATTATGCAGAGATTCTCAAGGAAGGGTTATTTTCATCTTTCTAGGAACCATGGGTCGAGACACCAATAACTCTGTAGAGCTCAAAGGGATACTTCAAGGTTTGAACTACCTGGTGCGCAGCAACTCTTTCCCGATGATAATTGAGGGCGATTCCAGTATCATGGTTCAGATGGCAAGGCGGTTAGCGTATGGCCAAGTTAGCGGCCAAGTGTCCACTAGCTGGAGGTTAGCTAGTCGCTTGGATGATCTTCATGGCATGATCCACGCCCACCCTGTGATTTCGTTCTGTCACATAAGACGCAACACCAACAAGGCAGTAGACCTCCTTGTGAATGCAGGGGTCGAGCGTGAGATGGCTCACCAATGGGGCCCTCTTGAGACCTTTGAAGCGAATGACTAGGCTCATCATTGCAGACAACTGGCTGCGCAGGATATCGTGGGTCGTTCGCAGATGGCACGCCCAAACGCTGCGGTGGATATAGGTGACAGACAGCGCGAGCATGCCATGACAGACCATCATCAAGATGCCTGATCGATTTAATGAGGTAAGCGAACGGATTCAGAGGTGGTTGTCCTTGGCCATTATTTTTCTCGTTGGAACTGCAGACGAAAAGATGGACAGGACGGAGAGTGACGGCCGAAACAACTGGGCTTTCATTCTTGACAGAGGTTCATCCATGGTTAAGGGTACGAGGGAGATGGTCTGCACCAGAGCAATGACATTGTCCAGGTACAATCCAGACGGGGTAATGATGAAGCCTTTTCCTTTTTATTATTTGTCCCTATGTTCGATCCATTCTCATCGTTCAATCTTGCTCCTTGCTTTTCAGGTCCTCTGGTTTTCCTCATGGCCCTCTAGTCTAGTCTGGGTGAGGCTCTCTGCCTTCTCTCTTCCCTGTGCTTTAGCTCGTAATTCTCCCTTGCTGGAAATGGCCCCGCATCGTCTGTTGGTTAAGGGCAAAGCCCTCGGCGAATCCCCAACTGAGCAAGGTGCTGCAAAACTCCCTCGCAGGGCCACAAGAGCGCAAATTTAGGCCCAAGAAGAAGCTGAATTTTTCAAGGACAATATTCCCCTGAAAATTTGTCGGGAAGTGGAGGGAAAGGTCGAGGAACTCTGGCATACTGTGAAAAATATGCCTAAGGAAGAACTCCACCAAGAGGTGGCAGACTGGGTTCTGGATCCTGGTTCCACTGCGGGGTGTGCTGCGGCTTATGACCGCCTCCTCATGCAGTATTGGGTGAACATGAAGCTGGTAGGACACTCCTACATGGAGCGGGAAGCAAAAATGGTGGGGGATGAGGAAGTGGTAAGAGAATGGAAGCACCATAATGGTGAATGCCACCTCATACACCAGATGGTTGATGTTATTGCTTCCAAGCTTGGTGTCTCTTTCTTCGCTGCAGGTAAAGATCTTGACGAGGTGGCTCGCCTGAGGGACAGTTACGGAAAATGTGGTAAGAAGCAAAGAAGAATCTTATCTCCCTCTCAGCCTGTTCCAAACTCCCCTGGTGCAGTTCCTGCTCCGGCTCAACTGATGGTGTCATGCCTGCCCTCGGCCTTCCAGAAAATGGCGTGACTTCCTGTGTTTGCTGTTTATTTTGTAGCCCAGTAATTCGGCCTGTCAAGTTTTTTAAGTTTCCTCCAATGCTTTCTTGGTATGTAATGTGGGTTCTCCTGAAGCCCAGTTTTTTGTGAATGCCTGACCTGGAACAGGGTTTAATCCCATCTCTGTTTTTGAAGGATAGGGCCTGCGTGCCCACTACTAGTTTAGGTCTCAGTTCTTTCCTTGGTTTTTGGCTTCTATGGCCCAGGTCCAGTACTGTGCATTGTTTCAATATGCCAGTGAACTGTTAGACCTATTTTTGTATCCCTGCTTTGTAATGGCTTCTATTTGATGTAATATAATGTCTTTATTTACAAAAAATAATAATGGAATACTCCCCTACTATTGTTGTAAACATGATGTTTTTTCATTATCAACATAAAAGACCTTTATATACAACATTTTTTTGTTGCCTTTATGGTGTCTATTCCCAAACTCTAAGCGTGCTTTTCTTCTTTTTGTCTCTCAAGATTATAAACATCCTCTAACCTACCACTCTTAATTAAATTTAATAATTAAAAATATAATATAGTTTTAACTAGAAAAAAAATAAATATTAATATATTTTTAAAAATCTAAAATAATTAAGATTTCTATTTAAGATTTAATTTATGAGATATATTTTGGAGTATGTAAAATTGTAATACTTTAAAATTAAATATAAAGGTAAAGGGGTTGTTTGGGTTCTATAAACATTTTAGACAAGAATATAAAAGTGAAATGAATCATTTAAAAAAACATAAAAATAAAGAAGGTAAAGATGGGTGGGTTTAGTTTTTATAAGTTAGATATAATTTTTATGTAGTGAATATTTTTTAGTTATAAATAGAATGCAATTTTTTATTTTTTTATTTTATTTTTTATTTAGAAAAAATTAAGATATAAGTTTGAATAGTTGATATATGTTAAAAAGTGTTCATTGTCTACATTTTCTTTTTCTAACTAAAATATCTTGGTTTCTAATTTATTTTACACTTTTTTTTTCTAACTAAGGTATCTTGGTTTCTAATTTATTTTGTGGAGTTAAGAAACAATGCTCTTAAAGTCTAAGATACATTTTCCTTAGTAGGTTTATGTCACAGTTGATTACTGGGATCGTGGGACACTTGTTCAAGGTAATACCTTTAAATCTCTATATTATAGAAAACATTATGCATACCAAATTTATTTTTCAACATGATGTGTATTTTACCTTTTACCATATACATATATATACATATATATTAAATGTAGTTTTATAGAAAATAAACATTTGAAAAAGTAAATATATTGTTTTTTAATGTTTTTGTAAGCAAATATAGTAATGGGTTAATTGTAACATCTTGAATATAAAATGCAATAATTTGTTCTAATACCAATGACTAACATACTCTTGGAGTTTTGGTGTGAAAATAAATTTTGAAATCAATTTTGTATTTGTTATGTGATCGTGTTTGTTATGTTGATTTCCATCCTTGGGCTCCATGCAAAGCATGCTATGTGTGTTGACCTCAATATTTATAACTAACTCAGTGCATGGTAAAATCATTGTGGTGCAAGAGAACAATTGTAATTTAAAATAGCATTGCTAGCTATTACTGATGGAATGCAACGTTCTAATATTTGGCCATATCATAACTTTTCATTATTTAGAATCTACAAAAATAGATTCAATTCCTTGAAACCCTTATTCCGTCATAATTACGCTATCTCAACACCTTATATCTATGATTCCAACAAGTCCACTTAGTTTTTTGGGGGAAATGGTTCTAAAACAAATAAGG